>JAJIBD010024138.1:0-11747 GCA_021461705.1 Cryptotis parvus
CCCTTCTACCTCCGAAGCGAGGAATGGATGAACACTCAGAAATCCGTGCGATTTTTAAAGACTTTACTTATCACAGGTTCAGGCACACAAATCAGCAAAAAGGAAAAACCCGATGCTTAGGATTCCAGGCTAGAACCCCAGCCACGTGTAGGCCAAGATGGCGACCACCACGTGCAAAGGCTTTGGGGAAAGGAGAACACTTCCAAGCAGGGCGACCGCTCACAGCGAGCAGCAGCCCCCAAAGAAGCGGGAGAGTGAAAACCGGCTAGTTTATACCCATGCAACTCAGGCCTTCCTCCCATTGTTATGAAAAGCAGGGAGTGTTAAATGTCCTTAGATAATCCCTCCCTGCACCTCACCTAGGCCCTTTAGTGTGCTAATGTTTTGGGCCAAATGCCCTTAAAGGAGTCCTGCAACAACTCCCCTGATTAGTTTACTAATAAAAATTGAAAAGGTAAGAAATATTTAGTAATGTACAGAAAATTAAGATAAGAAAAAACAATTCGAATTACAAAATGATAATACATGTTACTTTAGGATCCTAACTTGTTTTTTTGGACCCAAAGCAAAGTTCAAGATAAAGTGTTTTTAGCTGTCTGATTATAACGGACTATAGTTTGCACTGTCCATAATTTGTGAGAGTCAATTTGCTATATTTTTATGTAAAAGTCGGGTGTCTGGAACAAAGTCTGTGGGGCTACTTCTGGAACAGCAATAGCGGTGATCATATGAGTATGAGTCTCTGGAGAGCAGCGGTCAGGAACTCGTTGAATTGTCAGGAATACTGGATCGGGTTTCAGAAACACTGGAACAAGTATCTCGAATTCTGGAACAGGAGTCTTGAGTGCTGGAACAGGTGTCCGGAACATCGGTGTGATATCTTGAACTCTGGAACAGGAGTCTTGAGCGCTGGAACAGGTGTCTGGAACATCGGTGTGGGCGTCTTGCAGGGCTTCTTCAGCAAGGGAACATTGGCACCGGTAACTGTACCTGTAGCTTAGGCGGAGACAAAAACACTTTTCGAGGTTAATCACAAGTAGGGATTTTAAGGCCTTGTAGGGATCCAAGTTTGGGATGGAGAGAAGAATATAAAGAAGCTCCAACATGGGTGGAGCAGGGGAAATAAGTATGAGAATTGATGATTTTAAAATTGATAAATCTAGTGGATCAGCAGTGGAGTTGATGAATGTAATAGAGGTTTGTAGTGGTCAGAAATTGAGAAGGTAGTAGTTGAGACATAACATAGACACAACATTAATCACAAACATAATGGTGGCCACCACGCACACACACTGCACACATACATTTGATCGATCAATATCTTACAGCTGTATGTGTGACCCATTTAGGGTGATAAATGGTAACGAGTCAAGCGCTTCATAAATATAAAGCTGGCAAATGATGGTGAGAAAGTGTTTTTTCCTGTGAATAGAGCATTGGGAAAAATTAGTTTTGCAAATTATTAAATTTTTAGCGAGCACTGTTTTAGGAGTCTCGGAGTATTGAGCACTGTAAGCGCAGGTTTACTGGATTCGAATATCTCATCCTGTGAACAGAATCATTAGAAAAACAATTTTTCATTGATTTAGCAAACATTTTTGTAATGAGCACTGTGATCAGAGTCCACCCATTTTTCCACCCTTTTTTTTTTTTTAAGAAAGAAAATATTTAGGCTGTAAGGCAAGATATTGGACATGAACCATGATCACAGACTGCAAAACAAGATCATTATTAAAAGGAACCAATCCAGGAAGCTTAAACAGCAACTTGCAATTTATAATTTAAGACTTTATATTGAAAGAATTAGTTGTTTTCTGATTCTTGGAGAATTCTAGTCTTAACAAGTCGCAGAGGGACCCAGAGTTTCTTGGCAGCGTTATCGTCTGTAGAAATGAAAGCATAGCCTCTTCCCGAATGAGGAGGTGACCTGCAATCCATTTATCATCAATTTTCACCCAGATAGGTGAATTGACTGTTTTTTGAGTTTGCATATCTTCTTGAAAGTGACGTTCAGCCGCGGTATAGGGATCTCCTTGAGGTATATTTAAGAAGTTTAAGGTGAATAATGTTAAAGATAAAGAATCCATTGGAGGCATGCTTGTTTTTCGTTGCTTTAATAGCTGAGTTTTAAGTGTTCTGTGGGCACGTTCAACTATTCCTTGTCCTTGTGGATTATATGGAATTCCTGTAATATGTTTGATCTGCCATTCCTCGCAAAAGGATTTGAAGGTTTTGCTGGTGTAAGCAGGACCATTATCCGTTTTTATGGTATGGGGAATACCCATGACGGAGAAGCACTGGAGTAAAAATGAACAAACAGATTTAGCTCTTTCAGGCGTCATAAGGAACAGCCCATATGAACCGGGAATATGTATCGATGACCACATGAAGGAAAGGTTTGTTGGGAAATAAGTTAGTATGAGTTATATCCATCTGCCACAATTGGTTTTGTCTGTAAACCTCGAGGATTTGCTCCTGCTACATGAGATGTACAATGTAAAGGAGCACAGACAGGACAGTTGCTTGGACAATTTGTCTAGCTTGTCTCCATGGGATGCCATGGTGTACATGAAGGCGGCGGGCATTTGTATGTAGAGTCTGGTGCTCTTCCTCAGCTGATTTAAATCTCTTGGTGCTGCCAAGAGATCTGCTGCTTCGTTTCCTCGAACCATTGGCCCGGGGGAGTCGGCTGTGAGAACGGATGTGGGAGATGTATATAGGGAATGTTCTATTTCGGAGGAGATCTTGTAGTTTATGGAGTAGCTCCTGAATTATAGGATTATGGGCATTTAAAGAAGCAGTGACAATTCCAGGAAATAAACCAACTACATATGCAGAATCACTCACCACATTACATGGGCCAGATACATGGGATAGTAAATGTATCAGGGTGGCGGAGTTCCACTTGTTGGGCAGATTTATAATTTGTATGCACAGTAGTGGTCAACGAAGGACCTGTAATTCCACCCCTTCCTGATGAGGAGCCATCAATATAATACACTGGAGCATCAGGAATGGGAGAGGAGGCGGACAATGGTGGAAATTATAAAAGGTGTCCTTTTCAGAAATTCCCAGGTTTTTCCAACTGGGTAATGATAAGATATTTCTCCTGAAAAATCTGCTAAAGCTCTCTGAAGGATTTCACTGAGTGGTAAAACAGCTTCAATTTCTTTTTTAGGGTCAGGTAGTACAATTACATGGGGATCATGTCCAAGTAATACTTGGGTTCTTGATCTTCCCTTAATTATAAGGTTAGCTATCATCTCAAGGTAAAGGTGTAGCAGTACGATTCTGCCTGTTATGTAAGTAAACCCATTCTAACGGTCCAGATAATTGGGCTATAGCAGCAGTTGGAGACTCGGGAGTGTTGAAGACCAAGAACCATACCTTTTCTCCGGGATTAAATCTGGAGAGGTAAGATTTTTGAAGCCGATTCATGAAAAAATCTAATTCCTTCTGAGCTTTAGGAGTTAGCTGCCTTGGGCTATTTAAAAGCAGGATCACCTTCAAGGGTGTGGAACAGGTTACTGAGCTCACAGTTAGGAATACCAAGGGAGGGCGCACCCAGTTGATATCCCCCCAGCAGTTTTTGAAAATCATTCAAGGTTTTGAGCCTTTTCTGACTAATGGAAATCTTTTGAGGGCGTACTGTAGTGCAGTCAAGAGCATAGCCCAAATATTCATATGGAGGCTGCATCTGGATTTTCTCCGGAGCTACTTGTAAGCCAGCCTCTGGTAAAACTGTCATTACATCATTATATAAATTCTGGAGATCTCTGAAATTATCACAAGCTAGCAGGATATCATCCATGTAGTGGATGATGTATGCACCAGGAAATTTAGCACCGAATGGGTCGCAAAACCTCATCAACAAAGTGTTGACACATCGTAGGTGAATTAGTCATTCCTTGGGGCAATACTGTCCACTGAAACCTACGTAAAGGACCTTTATGATTAATGGAAGGGACTGAAAATGCAAACCTTTTCCGATCATCTGGGTGGATAGGTATGCTGTAAAAGCAGTCTTTTAAATCTATGATAATTAGCGGCCAATCCTTAGGAATAGCTGCTGGAGGGAGCCCAGGTTGTAGGGCTCCCATGGGGACCATAGTAGAATTTACATTCCCTTAAGTCAATCAGCAACGCCATTTGCCTGATTTTTTCTGTATTACAAAAAACAGGAGAATTCCATTCTGAAAACGTTTTCTCAATATGTCCTAATTTCAGCTGTTCTTCCACTAGATTTGTTAGCGCCTCTAACTTTTTTGGTATTGAGGGGCCACTGTGGTGTCCATATAGGTTTGTTAGACTTCCACTGAATACGGATAGGTAGTGGGCGCTTAACCACAGCGGCCCCAATTAAAAAGGGTTACTCCCGGTGTTAGGCTTATTATGGAGAGCTGGAATTGGTGCTCGACGGGAGGTGGACGAGGTATGTGGATTACTGCCCCCCCACTGCTCCAGCATGTCTCGACCCCATAAAGTTAAAGGCATAGGGGCTATATAAGGCTGGACCATGGCTACATTCCCTTCAGGGCCAATACACGGCAGCCACCTGGCACTCTGTCGGAGAAGAGGGGAGGAGATATTGCCTACCCCGCTCAGGCTATGGGACACTTTCTTTAGGGCCCAGTTAGAGGGCCAATACTTGGTGGAGATTATGGATATGTCTGCCCCTGTATCCAACATGCCTTTGAATTTCCTTTTATAAATTTCGATGGGTATAACCGGCCGCTTGGCCTGAGAAATTCTGGCAGTGTACCCAACTAGATAGTTAGCAGGTGGCTGGTGGGCTTGGTTCTGTGTGGCTGCATAACCAACAATGAAGTTGGCAGAATGGTTGGTACTGTTTAAGCCACCAGCTGTAGGGTGTTCGGACTGACTACCGGATCCTCAAAAAATAATAATAGTTTAGCAAGTGGTTCCCCTTTTTTAAAAGTCCATTTAGTTGGCACAGATATTGACAGTATTATCTCTCCATGAGATTCAGGATCCAGAAGTCCGAAATGCACCATAATTCCCTTAAATTTCAGCCAATCGCTCCCCTGAATTAAACCCATACTACCTGGGGAGCAGGTCCTTTTATCCCTGTTTTTAGCATGTAGGGGTCTTGACTTGGGTATATTGTGACAGTCTTAGGGCAGAGAATGTCGAGACTGTCACTGCCTGATGGGGTAGGCCAGAGAGCATTTATTGACTGTAATTCTGTGGATTCTGATTCGGAGGATAGTGGGCAGGTGGAATGAAGGAGAGTGCCCCTGGATTCAGCTGGGCCTGGGGCTGGCCCCCCACCCAGTTTCCCGCATTAGGGGAGGAATAGATGTTATTTGAGCCTGCGGAGCTTGTGGAACCTGGGAGGGGGTCCATGTAACATTTCCTATAAAGGGATTATTAGAATGTTGCCCTGTATTGATAGTTTTAGGAGATGGGCAATCTCTACGGGTGTGTCCCTTCTTTCCGCAGCTATAGCAGGTTATCTGTCCAGATGAAGCCTGAGGCTGACTTCGCCTCCAAGACCGACAGTCTCTGGCCCAATGTTTTCCTTTTCTGCACCTTGGGCATGGTCCAGGTGGGGCCCTTCCGAGGGGTGGAGCTGTGATTATTAGAATAGTTTCTCCGATTATTGTTTATCCTTTGAAGTTTATTGTTTCTCCCCCTAGAGCTGTCTGACTTGTTTCTCCCCCTAGAGCTGTCTGACATTTCATCCCTCTCCTGATCCTCCTGCTGTATGGGATAAGCCTCTATATCATCCTGTGTTTTATGGGAGGTTAAACCGACATTTCTACAGGCCTTTAGATACCCCCATGAGGTCATCCTTTTTCCCTAATACCATATAGTAATGCTCGACATTTTTGATTAGCATTCTCATATGCTAAGTTTCGTTTTAGGATTTCTTGAGTGGTTGGGTCTTGAACCTGTCTTTGGATTGTTTCACATAATCTCCCAACAAAATCAAAGTATGGTTCATCACGACCCTGGTAAATTTTTGTATAGCTACCTAGAAATTCTGGGTCGGAACCTACTCTTTCCCACGCCTTTAATGCTGTCTCCCGAGCGAATTTTAGAATAGGTTCAGGTAATGTCGCTTGTTTTGCTTTATTTTTCCATTCACCTTCACCTTTTAGCATGGCAAAAGTTATAGTATGGCCTGATTCCTTTTCTCTTAAAGTGTCAATATTCTGGTTAACCCCATCTGCATACCACATATGCCATTGCATGTACTGTGATTTGTTTAGACAAGTATCGGCTACCGTTTCAAAGTCTCCCAATACCCACTGACTACTTTCGCTCCAATCAGCTAAATATTTTAAAGTATAAGGACTTGATATTCCAAACCTGTCGCAAGCCTTCCTAAACGGGGTTATTGCCTCAATTTTTAAGTCTTCATGAATCGGTTTTACTTTTATCTTTAGATTGGTCATGAGAAAGATTGCTGGGCTTTGCTCTTTGACTCGAGCTAATCTGTTTCTCCCCTTCTTCCTCATCAGAGCTTGTAGTATCTGGCAGAGGAACATCTACCCCATTGAGGGTATTAACTCTGGAGAGATTTTCAGCTTGGGAATTTGCCTCCTCTGGGTTATCAGCCACATTAGAATTCTTTTTAGATTTTTTTGCTGGGAATGTATACACCTTTTTCAAGTCTACAGTTTTGGGGCGTGTTTGTGAACGGCTTTTAGTTGGTTCACGCCTCAGTATTGGGTATGCGCTAGGTCCTGATTGATAAGTTATGAAATCAGAAATCTCCCTGCGTAACACATCCATTTCTTGGTTTAAGCTTTCAAGTTTCCTATATGTTTCTTCCTTTTGTTCTTTCAATCTTATGTGTAACTTCCAAACCTCCTCTTTCTGTCCATCTATTCTATCTCTCTGTCTGTCAATTTCTTCCTCTAAGATAATGCTGATTTTATCGATATCCTTCTTCTGCTCTTCAAACTTTACTTCAAATTTTAAATCCTGTTTAATAATTTTACTTTCCTGTTCTTCTAATTTTTCCTTGAATTTTAAATCCTGTTCTTCTAATTTTTCCTCAAATTTTAAAATCTGGTTAATAATTTTACTTTCCTGTTCTTCTAATTTTTTCTTTGAATTTTAAATCCTGTTCTTCTAATTTTTTCCTTGAATTTTAAATCCTGTTCTTCTAATTTTTCCTCAAATTTTAAAATCTGGTTAATAATTTTACTTTCCTGTTCTTCTAATTTCTTTTTCAAATTTTAAACTCTGTTTAATAATTCTGTCCTCAAGCTTTAAGACCAGTCTACCTATAGCTTTATGATCCTCACTTATTTCTTCAATCGCTGAGTAAATCTCGTCCCTTAAGATTGCATTCAATTTATTACTTTCTTCCCTCTCTCTATTAAACATTGTCCTTACGCAAAGGTACAGTTTAAAAATCGCAAGGACCCAGATGATTTGTGAAAAGATAGAGTAGTTCTCAGAAAGGAACTTTATAGACTGGGCTATGTATGGTTCTGAGCCAATAAAAGATACAATGTATCTATACCATGAGATATCCATCATTTTACTCACGGTTCGGAGGCAGATGATCTCTGTCCGATGATAATTAGACCAGACGATGTTCGTGGTGCCTAACACCAGGGACGCCAAATGTCGGGGCGCTCCGCCGGGGTCCCCGACAGTGCCGGGAAGCGAAGTTCCCTTCTACCTCCGAGCCGGCGAGGAATGGATGAACACTCAGAAATCCGATGCGATTTTTAAAAGACTTTACTTATCACAGGTTCAGGCATACAAATCAGCAAAAAGGGAAAAACCCGATGCTTAGGATTCCAGGCTAGAACCCCAGCCACGTGTAGGCCAAGATGGCGACCACCACGTGCAAAGGCTTTGGGAAAGGAGAAGAACACTTCCAAGCAGGGCGACCGCTCACAGCGAGCAGCAGCCCCCAAAGAAGCGGGGGAGTGAAAACCGGCTAGTTTATACCCATGCAACTCAGGCCTTCCTCCCATTGTTATGGAAAGCAGGGAGTGTTAAATGTCCTTAGATAATCCCTCCCTGCACCTCACCTAGGCCCTTTAGTGTGCTAATGTTTTGAGCCAGATGCCCTTAAAGGAGTCCTGCAACACTCAAGGACTACATTCTCTATGCAAAGAAAGAGTCTGCCCCGAAAAAGTCACATGTCTCCCAATGAGCTGAGGAGAGCAGCCAAACCCAGTCAGTACAAGTCAAGGCACACAGGAGCCTCGGAGCACCACCCCCACAGGGGGCAGACACTCTCGCCATAAAAATCATGCCGCCCCTCCCCCAGCCTATCATCAGACTCGCGCGCCGTGCATGGCAGAGTCCATTCTAAGGAGAGACGCCCTTATTCTCACTTCAGGTCCTCCGTTGACCACTAGCAGCTGTCTTGTGTACTGCACTCATCGGTGACACAATAAAGCTCGTGTTGCCATGAGAGACAGTGCCTCTGTCTCTGCCTTCCCAGGGGAGGGGGTACGAGGTTAGGGCCACTGTTCCTGAGTGGCCTGAGCAGTTACTTTAAAGAGATGGGGTCACACACACAAAGATACTCTTACCCTCTGAACCTCTAAGTGCACCTAAACACTTTGTTTACACAAAGAATGGAAGATAGCAGTACTTGTGTAGACAAACAAAACCTAAAACCCCAAACCACCGAAGCTGAATCAGCTGTCCTCCTCCAGCAACTGAGTAACTCCAGGAATTGCAGAGGTTGAAAATCCCTTTAGGCTCTGCCACACACATTACAGACTAGAGGTTAGGGGTGGACTAGCCTACAGTGATAGATATGTGAAGTCCAACCCAAGAAGCCCCTATTCTCCTCGACAGAGGAGTGGAGGATCTATAGCAGGGATGGGTAGACGAGGGGGCGTGTCACCTAGAGGAAAGAGCGGCCCTCTGAGAGCAGGCCGGTGATTGTGCTTTCCTCATCTATCACTAGACACCTGGGCTGTTGGGCAGTGAATGGGGAAGGCAAAGTCTCTCGGTCCCTACCCAGAAATGGTACACAGATTAAGCCAGGGACCTCCTCCTATGAGTAAGTCCACCCCCCTAGAATCCTGACACCACTGCAAAGTAACTCTTTAGAGAGAGTCAGATCCCCAGAACAGGGAAACCTTGGGACAGGGGAGGTCAATACTCATCCCACACATCCCTAATAAGCTCCACGATGACTCCCAGGAGAGAGCTGGGGTCTGGATCAGGGAGCATGTTTCCTCTGGTTTCTAATCTGTTACCCCACGATGAGAAGAGGAAGATTCCTGCAGGCAAGATGTCACAGTCGGTCTGAAGTGACCTAAGCTGGTAATCTTCATTCCAGCATGGTCCTCTGCAGTCAACTGTCATACCTTACTCTTGCCTCAAAAAATACTGAGATGGGGAGCTGTTTGTAGAGAGTTCCCAGTGTGCTACCCACATACACACACACATACACACACTCCCACACACATTTGCGCACACATAAATGCACATACACACACGTACACACATACATATATGCACCTATACACAAACAGATACATATACTATACCACATGTACAGACACACGGACTCACACATGTAAACACATACATATGTACACAGAGATACACATCTCGCACATACATACACAGACACAAGCACACACAGCTATACATGCTCACAGTTACACATGGACATACACACATATACATACCCACATACATACACATATGCACACATGTACATGCAAAATGATACATACAAGTACAGACATGTACATACATACACAAACATGGATACACACATACACACGCACACAGAGCAGTAGCAACAGCAGCAGCAGCAGCAGCCATCAGTCCCTCACCAGGTCAGGTCCAGTTCCTAGAAGTATCTGAAGCTAATGTCAGTGCAAGGTCCAAACTGGTGCCTGTCACAGCCCTTCTGTGAACTGAGGCAGAACAAGGTGGGCTGAGACCCTCTGTGACTCTCCTTGCTGCCAGGGGTTACGCCTGGGCCCTTCCAGAGGCCTCTGAGTGAGGATAGCCTGGCTGTGCCCCACTAGTTACCCTGAAAGTCTCTCACCTTCTAGCTCATGGAACAGTCTCCTTGGGGCAGTGCTTGTGAGTTTCCATCCATCTGCCATTTCACGGCCCTTAAGCAAAACCATCAGTCCATATGTGGCCATCAAAACTCTTATTTTTTACAGTCTTTCCTACCTTGAGCTCTGATTTACACTGCAGAGAATCACAAATCTTAAACAAGCAAAATGCTGCCAACCTCAAAGCAGCGCAAGGATCTTATTCTCTTTTAACTTCATTCAGTTACCTGGGAACAGTGTCACATAATTTATTTCACTGCAGACAAATTAGAATTGAGAACGACTTGTTTACTTTCAGCCTGGTGGCCCCTTTTGGAAGGGACCCGGGAAATGGAAAGCAGCTGAAGCACTTGCACGTCTGCTCACCAACCAGGCACCTGGGAACCAGCACTTCAGTTTATAAGCAAATGCTTATGTCCCTTGTGCGGGCTTTATTTCATTCTTAGATAAAACAGGCTAGCAATTTGTAAGGATTTCTACAAAAACTTATATCTGGCAATGTCCTTATTTTATCCTCTGACCACATTCAATTTAATTTTTTAAAATGTGACAGTGGCCTCGAATAACAGGACAGATATTTCCAAGATATGACAAATTCTGCTGCTCCACTAAAATAACTTAAACTTACAGACTATTTAGAAAACTTTTTTAATTCTTTCTAACAAAGAGTAATATTTAGTGCAAATCTTAAGGGGGAGTTATTTGGTTTCTTGTTTGAAAAAATTTCTTTCAAAAAATGCATATTCACTTGGTCATATAAAAAGTAGAACAATCTGGGGCTGGGGCGATGGTCCTGCAGGTAGGGCGTTTGCCTTGCAAGCGGCCAGCCCATGCCAGCCGGGTTCGATCCCTGGCATCCCATATGGTGCCCGGAGCACCACCAGGCGTAATTCCTGAGTGTAGAGCCAGGAGAAACCCCTGAGCATCACCAGGTGTGACCCAAAAAAGCAAAAAAAATTTTTTTTAAAAAGTAGAAAAATCTGTGTTGGTAGGGCTTGTCCTGAAATTGGAAAATTTACCCACTGCTGGTAGGAGTGTTGTCCACTACAACGCCTGTGGAAACATTATGGAGACATCTTGGTAAACTTAGAATTGAGCTGTCCTCTGACCCACCATTCCACTTTTCGGCATCTAGCCAGGACATAAACAGTCTCAAAAAGGATACATGGGCACCATTATTCACTGCACTCAGTATAATAGTTAATATATGGGATCAACCTGGGTGCCCAATGACAGATGTGTGGATGATGAAGATGTGGCATGTCTAACACATCTGCAAGGAACAATGAGATTATGCAATTTTCTGAAACCTCGTTGGAGCTGGAGGATGTGTTGAGTGAAACAATCCAGAAGAAGACAAACAGGATGTTCTCACTTATCTATAAAGCAATGTCGTAAAATGGGAATGCTTAGATCATCCTTGACCCCATTGTTCAGAAAGTAGAAAGAAGAAATTGGGGGAGTAGAGAACAAAAAGTAATGGGTTAACAGACATCAGGGCTTCATCTATACCAGTGATATGAGTGAGTGGTATAGCAAAATACCCAAAACACAGACTCAATGGAAATGAAAACATGAAATCTAGCGATAAATACTGATATTTTGTAAAATTCCAAATGGGAGGGGACTAAGGGTTGTGACATGGAGGGAATCTGGACACACTGGTGGAGGGATTGGTGTTGAATTATTGTATGCAACTAAGTGGAAATCATATCT
>JAJIBD010024139.1:0-101802 GCA_021461705.1 Cryptotis parvus
GCATGGAGGTGGAGGAAAGGGCAGAGGAGCCTAAATCTCCACTCCAAGGGTAATCTATAAAACATATTATGGTTATTAAATGCCAGAAACCAATACTAAGAAAGATAAATCGTCCCACTTAAAAGAATCATAGAATACTAAAAAAGCAACCAAGTTGAAAAGTTCACTCAGATCCACTTATTACTAATTATACCCCGAGGTTTTAAAATTAAGCATGTTTCAAAATTTCTAATCATCTTGAGAAATACAGTCTTCTCATTATCACCAGCTCTTTTCATAGCTCCTTAGATACTTCTGTCTATCATTTGGAGTGGGTGTTACCCTCTGCTATAATTTACCTAAGTCAATGAACTGATAAGGCAGAGGTAGAGGGAGAGAGGAAAGGGGCATGAGGCAATCTAGTAAAAGATAATCTGATCTACGTAAGGGACAGTCAGATCAATAATGGAAATCATGAATGAGCAGTATACAAACATGTAAAAGGAAAACAAAGATCCTGCAACTTTGGTTGTAGTGCTCACCTGTGCCAGAGAGGACCCCCTTGGCCTGAGAGCAAGGGGGAAAACCAAAAGGACAAAGAACTCTGGAGTTGTGAACCTGACAGACAGGCAGAGTAGCACCTATGGCAGAATATAAGGAACAGCAGGCTATGAGGAATGAAATATATGAGAAATTTAGGAAATAGACAGTGCTGGCAAGGTTGTGATGAGAAAGGAACTCTAACCTTCTGTTGGTGAAAATGTGGCTTGGTTCAGCCTCTATGTAAAGCAGTGTAGAGATCTCCAAAACTAGGAGTAGAACACCATATGACTCAAACACAAGAGCATTAATTCAAAAGAATCTGTGTGCACCTACATTCATCTCTGTTCTTAGTACAACAGCCAAGATATGGAAACAATCCCAATGCCCAACTCTGATTTATGAATCAGAGTTATGGTATACTCTTCTTCTGTGGCATATTTTTCATTGTTGAACCCAATGGTATATTATAAGTCTAAGAGAGAACAAAATCATGTCATTTGCAGCAACATGGATGGAAGTAGAGGATATCATGCTAAATGAAGTCAGTCAGAAATCAAGGGAAGAGACAGAATGGTCTCTCATACAGGATACTCTCAGATATACAGTAAGAAAGCTACCAAGGTCCAAAGACAACATAACAGGAGAGATGATCCACACAATTGAGTTGGGAGGGGGTATTGAAGGGAGGAACATTGGGGTCCTTGGGGAAAGCAATCTAGGTACACTGGTGACAGATGTGGTGCTAGAATTGTGTTCATGAGAAACCCCTATTATCAATGTTTTGTAAACAACAAGACCTCAATTTTTTAAAAAACTTTTAAAGTGAAAAAAACAAACAACAAAAGGCAGCAGGTCTCAGACAAGGAGGATATCAAAGGACAAAATCAGTGAGGAACCAGCATCTGAGCTGGCCATAGGATATCAGAAGACACCAAAATCCATCTTCTGAAAGATGTTAAATAACTCTAACTTCACATACATCTGGAATTTTACATTCTAATTTTACATATAAAATTCAAAGATGCACATAGAGTGAAATCAGTTTCTCTATAATATAACTACTAAGTATATAATTTTAATAACTAACCAAAAAAGTCTATCTTTTAGTAATGTCCGTATTGTTTTCCATAAGGGTTGCACCAGTCAACATTCCCAATAGCAGTAAATAAGAGTTTCTTTCTCTCCACATTCATACTAGCACTGCTTGTTATTGCTCTTTATGATGTGTGTCAGTCTTATAGAGTGAAATGATAATCACTGTTGTTTTGATTTTTTTAAAATTTTTTTTATTATACCACTGTAAGACATAAAATTACAAAGGTGTTCATAATTGGTTCTTGGTAATTCAGTATTCCAGCACCCATCCCTCCACCAGTGCCCCATTTCCACCACCAATGTACCCCACCCCCTCCCAACCTCCCCAGGCTGCCTCAATAGCAGGTACCTCCATTTCCTCTCTTTCTCTCTCTGTCTTTCTCTGTCTCTGCATCTCTCTCCCTCTTCTTTTTTACACATTGTGGCTAGCCCTGCAGATATTTAGAGTTTATCACTGAAGTCTCTTTGTGTATATTCAATGGTGAGTTTTAGTCTGCCATTGCCATTTGCCACACTTAGTAAAAAAATTGGTATCTATTTATATCCTATTAATGAATGCAGTCATTCTATATCTGTCCTTTTCCTTCTGACTAATTTCACTCAGCATAATAGTCTCCATGTCCATTCATTTGCAGGTAAATTATATAATTTCATCTTTTATGACAGCTGCATAGTATTCCATCGTGTAGATGTACCACATTTTCTTTAGCCAGTCCTCTGTTCTCGGGCATTTAGGTTTTTTCCAGATTCTAGCAATTGTGAATAGCACAGAGATGAATAAAGAAGTACAGATAGTGTTTCTACTATGTGTTTTTCAGTCTCTCCAGTATATTCCCAGGAGTGCTATTGCTGGATCAAATGGGAGCTCAATATCTAGTTTTCAGAGTAATGCCCATATTGTTTTCCAAAGGGGCTGGACCAATTGGCACTCCCACAAACAGTGGATCAGAGTCCCTTTTTCCCCACATCCACGCCAGCACCTGTTGTTCTTGCTGTCTTATCCAAGACAGCAAGATGTGTGTCAGTCTCTGTGGTGTGAGATGGTACCTCATTGATGTTTTTATTTGCATCTCCCTGGTGATTAAAGATGAAGAGCACTTTTTCATACGCCTTTTGGCCATTTGAATTTCCTCTTTTTGGAAGCTTCTGTTCATTTCTTCTCCCCATTTTTTGATGGGGTTGGCTGTTTTTATCTTGTGAAGTGCTACCAGTGCCTGATATATCATGGATATTAACCCCTTGTCAGATGGGTATTGGGTGAATATCCTTTCCCACTCTGTGGATTGTCTTTGTATCTTGGTCACCATTTCTTTTGAAGTGCAGAAGCTTTTCAATTTTATTTAATCCCATTTGTTTATCTTTGCTTCCATTTGCTTGGTCAGTAGTGTGTCGTCTTTAAAGATACATTTAGTTTCAATGTCATAGAGCATTTCTTCTATGTTTTTTTATGTACCTTCTGATGTTTAGATCTATAATCCATTTTGATCTGACTTTTGTGCATGGCGCTAGAAGGAGGTCTATGTTCATATTTTTACACGTAGCTGCCCAGTTTTCCCAGCACCATTTGTTGAAGAGGCTTTCTTTGCTCCACTTAATATTTTTTTGCTCCTTTATCGAAGATTAAGTGGTTGTATATTTGAGAGTGTGTTTCAGGATATTCAGTTCTATTCCACAGGTCTACGAGTCTGTCTCTATACCAATACCACACTGTCTTAATTACAACTGCTCTGTAGTACAGCTTGAGGTTGGGGAAAGTCCCATCTTCTTTTTCCCAAGGATTGCTTTAGCTATTCGTGGGGGTTTATTATTCCATACAAACTTCAGGAGTTTGTATGGAATACAAACTTCAGGAGTGTTTGTTCAATTTCTTTGAAGAACATCATGGGTATCTTTATAGGGACCGCATTGAATCTGTATAAAGCTCTAGGGAGTATTACCATTTTGATAATGTTAATCCTTCCGATCCATGAGCAGGGAATGTGTCTCCATTTCCTAAGGTCTTCTTTTATTTCCTGAAGTAACGTTTTGTAGTTTTCTTTGTAGAGATCCTTTACATTCTTTGTCAAAGTGATTCCTAGGTATTTGATTTTCTGTGGTGCAATTGTGAATGGGATAGTTTCTTTAATGTCCCTTTCTTCTCTTTCGCTGTTTGCATATATGATCAGAGATGCATAGCATTTTTTTCCAAATGTCTTAATCTATTAGTATTCCTCATTAGGGGTCTGCTAATCTATTTTCCTCATTTTTGATGGAATTATAGATTTACATATATATATATATATATACATATATATAGTGTAAAATCTCCCTTAGATATCTTGTATACTAACCCTTATCAGATGAGTTTTAAGTGGATAATTTTTTTTCATTCCATGGAATTTGTATTGTTTCCTGGTTATTATTTCCTTTGAGGTACAAAAGCTTCTTAATTTTTTTACTTTTATTTATTTACTTATTTTTAAATTTTATTATACCACTGTTGTATATGCAATTACAAAGATTTTCATGTTTGGATTTCAGTCACACAGTGTTCCAGCACCCATCCCTCAACCAGTGCCTATTTCCCACCACCAATGTCCCCAATTCCGTCCCCTCTTCCCCAGCTCCCTCAGCAGCCTCTATGGTACGGCAGGTACTCCGCATCTCCTCTCTCTTTCTCTCTCTCTTTCTCTCTGTCTTTCTGTTCCTTCTCTTACACATTGTGGCTTGCAATACGTACCTTTAGACATTATCATGTATATACATTTGCCTACATTCAATGCTCAGTTCTAGGCTGTTGTTATCATTTCCAACAAATATTAGTACACTGTTCCTTTCTCTGTCTTACCTAACCTCTGACTCCCACAAACTTACAGTGGATTCCACCCACTGACAAGACCTCCTGATCCATGTTTTGCCTGACCTTGAATATTGGTATCATACTATTTTATTTTTATTTCCCATAAAAAGCAGTCATTCTGTATCTGTCCTTATCGCTCTGGGTACTTTCACTCAGCATGATCCTCTCCTAGTCCATCCATTTATAGGAAAATTTCATAACTTAATTTGTCCTGATAAGTGCATAGTATTCCATTGTGTAAATATACCAAGGCTTCTTTATCCAGTTGTCTGTTCTCAGGCACTCTGGTTGTTTCCAGATTCTGGCTATTATGAAAAGTGCTGCTATCAACATAGAAATGCAGATGGTGCTTCTTCTGTGTGCTTTCGACCTCCCAGGGTATAGTCCCAGTGGTATAGCTGGGTCAGATGGAAGCTCAATTTCTAGTTTTTGGAGAATATACATATTGTTTTCAAAAAAGAAAAGCTGTTTAATTTAATGTAGTCCTATTATCTCTCTTCCACTTGCTTGGTCAGTGGTGTTTCATTCTTGAAGTCACCTGTATCTTCAATGTCACCTGTATCTTCAATGTCATGGAGAGATATGCTTTATGTTTTCCTCTATGCAATTTATGGATTCAAGTCTCATATCAAGGTCTTTAATCAATTTTATTAGACTTTTATGTCTGCCATTAGAAAAAAGGTCTAAGTCATTTTGTTTGCATGTATCTGACTAGTTATCCCAATACCACTTGGGGAGATTCTTTCCTTGCTCTACTTCATTGTATTTGACCCAGTAATCCCACTTCTTAGAATATACTCCAAGGGCCAAAAACAAAATGAATAAAGGACATTTATACCACTATGTTCCTTGCAACATTATTCACAATAGCCAAAATTTGGAAACAAACCAAGTATCCAAGATGAATAGATAAAGAAACTGTGGTACATATACACAGTGGAATATTACTTGTTATAAGAAAAGATAAAGTCATGAAATTTTTTGTACATGGAAAGACCTGGAGAAATCATGCTGAGTGAAGTTAAAAGAGAGAGAGACTGTCACAGAATGATCTCTCTCATATGGGGAACAAAAAGAAAAAATTATAGTAGAATAATGAATAACCAAAGGCAATGAAAACAACAAACATGAGAGCTGGGATTCATCAGGAAACATAGGACTTGAAGAGACTGGGGGATATGACTACAAGGGGGGCTACATTTAAGGTGGAGGAACACATTCAACAGAGAGTAGAAGGATAGTGCAGACTAGTGGTAATGTATAATGCATGAGACCCTATCGACAACAGTACTGTAAATCACATTGCAAAATGTATTTTTTAAAAAATATTGTCTAGACAGGCAGGTGAGGCGATTGGCATTGATGAAGGGAAATGGACACTGGTGAAGGTATCAGTGTTGAGACATTGTATGCCTAAAAATCAATGATGAATAACTTTGTAGTTTCATGGTGACCATATGGTCCCACGAGCACAGCCAGGAGTGATTCCTGAGTGCAGAGCCAGGAGAAACCCCCTGAGCATTGCCAGATGTGACCCAAAAAAGCAAAAAAAAAAAAAAAAAAGAAAGAAACTATTTAAAAAAGTTCTATCAAACTCTTTCAAAACAAAGTATAAGTATTATTTTACCAATAAGGAAAATAAGACTAGGGGCTGGAGCAATAGCCCAGCAGTTAGGGTGCTTGCGCTGCAAGTGCCTCACTCAGGTCCGATCATCAGCATCTCATATGGTCCCCTGAGCACCGCCAGAAGTAATTCCTGAATGCAGAGCCAGAAGTAACCCCTTTCATCACCTGGTGTCACCCCCAAAAAAAGAAAAAAAAAGAAAATGAAACTCCAGGTAATGTAGGCTAGGATGCAGTAGGGAACTGTCCCAGCAACTCAGTGACTATGGAGTACAACACATACTATCTGCTTTCAGTAAAGGAACAGCCACATTGCTGTTGACTCATGTGCTTTTCATAATTGCATGGCAATCATCATATAAAGAAAACTATCTTCTGTCCTATTGAGCATACTCACAATATACATTTTTTTTGCATTATAAGCTTCCTACTTCTGCTGCCTACACCTATTCTAAATGTATCTACCCATGAAAATACAGGGCACTTATTTAAAAATATATTCTTTTTTTTTTTCTGCAAAATGCCTTCTTTTTTTAATTTTTTATTTTCACAATTACAAAGATATACAATTAAAAAGTTCATATTTGGGTTTTGGTCATACAGTGTTCCAGCACCCATCCCGCCACCAGTGCCCATCTCCCACCACCAACGTCCCGGTTCCCTCCCCCTCCCCAGCCCTGCTCCATGGCAGGTTCTTTATTTCTTTCCGTTTCTCTCTCTTTCTTTTTTCCTTCCCCTCCAGACTATGGATTACAGAACATACATTAAAGGGTTGTCATGTGAATCCTTTTGCCTCTATGTAATGCTCAGTTCTAGGTTGGCATTAGTACCCTCGACAATTGATAGCACACTGTTCCAGTTTCTGTCTTACCTAGCCTCTGACTCCCACACGTTTGTGATAATTTCCATCTTTGACAAGACCTCCTGATATATGTTTCACTTGACCTTGAATATTGGTATCATAATATGTACATATATATTTATGTCATGCAGATAAATGCAGTCATTCTGTATCTGTCTCTCTCCTTCTGGCTAATTTCGCTCAACATAATCTTCTCCATGTCCATCCATTTATAGGCAAATTTTATAACTTCATTTTTTCCTAACAGCTGCATAGTATTCCATTGTGTAGATGTACCAAAGCTTCTTTATCCAGTCATCGATTTTCGGGCACTCTGGTTGCTTCCAGATTCTGGCTATTGTGAATAATGCTGCTATGAACATAAAAGTAGGGATGGTGTTTCCGCTGCGTATTTTTGGTTTCCCAGAGTAGATTCCCAGGAGTGGTATGGCTGGGTCAAATGGGAGTTCAATTTCTAGTCTTTGGAGGAAAGTCCATATTGTTTTCCAGAAAGGCTGTACCAGCCGGCATTCCCACCAACAATGGATGAGTGTCCCCTTTTCCCCCACATCCACGCCAGCACTTGTTGTTCTTGCTCTTTTGAATATGTGCCAGTCTCTGTGGTGTAAAGTGGTATCTCATTGTTGTTTTGATTTGCATCTCTCTGATGATTAGTGATGATGAGCATTTTTTCATATGTTTTTTGGCCATTCGAATTTCTTCCTTGCTGAAGTTTCTGTTCATTTCTTCTCCCCCATTTTTTTGATGGGGTTGTTTGTTTTCTTCTTGTAAAGTTCTACCAGTGCCTGATATATCCTGGATATTAACCCCTTATCAGATGGGTATTGGGTGAATATTCTTTCCCATTCTGTGGACTGCTTTTTGTATCTTAGTCACTGTTTCTTTTGAGGTGCAGAAGCTTTTTTAGTCTCATGTAGTCCCATATGTTTATCTTTTCTTCTAGTTGCTTTGTTAGTGATGTTTCACCTTTGAAGATGCCTTTAGCTTCAATGTCATGGAGGGTTTTTCCTATATTTTCTTCAATGTGCTTTATGGAATCAAGTCTGATATTCAGATCTCTAATCCATTTTGATCTGATTTTTTGTTCATGGTGTTAGACACAGGTCCAAATTCATTTTTTTTACATGTTGCTGCCCAGTTTTCCCAACACCACTTGTTGAAGAGGCTTTCCTTACTCCATTTTAGACTCGTTGCACCTTTGTCAAAGATTAAATGATCATATGTTTGAGGTTGGGTGTCAGGATACTCAATTCTATTCCATAGGTCCACAGGTCTTTAGTTATTCCAATACCATGCTGTTTTAATTACTACTGCCTTGTAGTACAGTTTGAAGTTGGGAAAGGTGATGCCTCCCATCTTCTTTTTCCCAAGGATTGCTTTAGCTATCCTTGGGGGTTTATTGTTCCATACAAATTTCAGGAGCGTTTGGTCAATTTCTTTGAAGAATGCCATGGGTATCTTTATAGGGACTGCATTGAATCTGTACAGAGCTCTAGGAAGTATTACCATAAAATATATTCTTGAACCTGTAAATGGCTCAATAAAACAATATATGACAATTGTTGCAGTACACTCTTACCCAGAGCCTCTGCATCTTGCCTGGAGTTATCTCCTGCAGGCCACTTTGTAGATACGGGAAGCAGAAAACTTTTTGAATGTGGCTGTATATCTTACCATGTATTCTATGTTGGCTGGTAAAAATTTTCTCTCATGCTTCAACAATCATTGTGGGACTAGATAGATCTTACCAGTATATTTACCTGGCCACATTGGATCTCTAAGTAATAGACCAGAGAAAAATGCTGTTTGCCTACAAGCTAGCATGTGTGCCTCTCTAATAAGTCTAAAGGCTAATATATAAAACAACTATGAATTAAAGACAAGAATCTTGTGAAGACTTGGAGAAATATATACCTGGCTGTAGAATATCCATTGGTACAGATACATGCCCTTCCCCCAACTCTACATAGGACCTGCAGGAACACTTCCAAGGCAGATCTTGACTAGGGCAATATTAACATTTCAATGGAACTAGGTGAGGTCCTGGGAGAAGTTACCTGAGGGGGATTGACCCTAACTGTTCGGTTGACATGAGCCAGTCAGGGCTGAAATGTTATAAAAGCAGTAGCCTGCTTTCTTCAGGCCTTTTTGCCTTTAGCCTTTTAGCCTTCTCTCTCTGCCTCCTCTCTCCTTTCTCTTTCCTAGTGGGCCTTAGCACGTGGTAGTGGCCATCTTGGCCTAGAATTCTAAACCTACATGTGGCCAGGGCTCAGTTAGGAACCTAAAGTCTGGCTTTTCCTATTACTGGATTGTATACCAAAATAAGTGTTAGTAAAGCATTTTGAAACTTTGCTAGATTCTCCCGTTTTCTCCATCCACCAACTGCTGATCATTTGGGGCTAAAGGGAATCCCTGACCCTACTCCCAGATTTTGTCAGGGCACCCAGCACTCCGTGACAAACAATAACTCACCAACCTTCTTATTTGAATCATTCAAATACAGCAGATAAAGAAATAGTATTTCTAGGTACAGGCTATATAGGAAGTCATCATTAGCACTCATTAATAACATAAAATTAATGCAGCACATTTACCATTTCAGGAACTTGACAAACACAGCGAAGTTCTATAAATATTATTTAATTGCCTGTTGTCATATTTACCCTGGGAGGTGGCTGCTAATACCAATTCTGCTTTTAGGTGCCAGGAAGGACTAGTGAATTGTTCATAATCCATGAACAGTGAATTCAGCAACATTAATTCAGAAGAATACACAGAAGTCGTACTTTGATAAATTATATTTTGCCTTGGAAGGAAGATTCCAGATTTCCATGTTATCCCTTAGACAGCACTTCCTTAGATACTATTCAGAAAGTTTCTTCCAAATTCTCAAATCCTTAAGCTGATACCATAGAATTCTACCAGAAAACTTTTTCTGGGTGTCACAGTTACATTCCATATTCAGTCTTCCATTGAAAACCATTCCCTATAATGTGCCAACATGTCATTGTTCCGACAAATGGGGTAATTATGGAGGCAAAAAAAAAGAAACCATGTAGCCAGATAGTAACTAAAGAATTTTTTTAAAAAATAAATTCTTAAGTGCCATGACCAAGAATTGATTTGAATTATAGATGTCAAACGCCAATGAACTGCCTAGAAAATCTCATCTTCGCTTTGTCTCCTGCAAAATGCAATCTTTATCAAACATCAAAGCCTTTTTATGTAAACAGTCTATGCCAATTGGCTAAGACTTTTACAAGGCTTGTTTAACCTAAATTGTATATAAATGCCATAAAAGTATGAGACAAAATTTAAAATGAGACACTTAAAGCTGATTTCTTAGGAAAGCTTTCAAGAAACAAAAAATTGTAAGTAACTCATCCTCCCAGCTCTTTTGTCTACAAAAAGACATTTGTAAAGACTCAAAGTGCAATTATACAATGCACAGTACACTCATGGCTTTCTCTGAATTTCAAAAATTCTAGGTAGTTTCTTTTAACATCATTTTAAAAGCACTAGAGGTTTGTGGTTGTTAGAGAAATATGGCAAAACTAAAACATAGAAGCAATTAGTGTTTCAGTGGTTTTCTTAGTCTTTTCATGAAAATAAACCCAAACCACAAAATCATTTCAGATTCTTCAGACTACAAAGTCTCATTAGAAACCAATGCAGGATTTTTTCTTTAAAAATCAGTCTCTGGGGTCTGGAGAGCTAGCACAAGAGTAAAGGCACCTGCCTTGCATACTGACCAATTTAATACCTGGCACTGCACGTAGTCACCTGAGCACTACCAGGAGTGATCCCTGAGCACAGAGCACCATCGGGAGTGATCCCTGAGCACAGAGCACGAGTAGGTCATGAGCATAGCTAGAAATGGACCTCCAAATTGTGTTTGAATGATAACTATCAACAACACTCTACCAAGTGTCAAAATTTTCAAGGAGAAATTTATACTCATTGACCTTATGAATCAATAAGGTCAATACCTCTGCCCACTCTGGAGCCTCTATTTTGAATGAACATGTCACCTACAGGAGCCTGAGATATTCTTTAATGAATATTGTTTTCTATTCAAAAATTGGCCATCAGTACATTGATTGACTAATTTAGCCTGACTCAGTTGTGCACTATTATTCCTCAGATTATCTCCAGTGCCCATTACACAGGACTTTAAAATGGAAGTGGTTTCATTGGTTTTTGAATTAAAATTACTTACAATATCTAACATGACAATTTTTTCAGTATCCAGAATACAGTTGCTTTTAAATTCTCATATATGTTCAGATCCTGGAGATCGTGAACCATATTAATTTCATTAAAGATATTTCTTGGGGGCCAGAGAGATAGTACAGTGGGTAGGGCATTTGCCTTGTGTGCAGGGCTAACCTGGTTTAAATCTCTGACAACAGCATATGATTCCCAGCCAGTAGTGATTCCTGAGCAGAGAGCCAGAAGTAAACCCTGAGTACCTGTAGGTATAGCCAAAAAAAAAAGAAATGCTTCCTGGTACTGAATTCAGTGTTGGAATTTTCATTTTTATATGAGGCTCTGCTCTTGATCCTTAATTTTGAGGAAGCGATCAAAGGGTAGAGGATTCCAATAGACAGTGGTAGAGAGACATGAGCACTTTGGAGGTGACTTAGTGTGATAACTTAGCATTGAACAAGTATGGCAGAGCACTCTTGAAGACTATATAATTATGTAAACCAGTGTTACCATAAAATTATTTTAATTTTATTTTATCTAGTGTTGTTTATAATTTTATAAAGATAGGTTATAAAACTCTACCATTGTATGCATAAAATATACACTATTCCACTACACCCTTTAACATCGTGCCCATTTTACTTCACCATTATTTCAGGATCCCTTTTTACCCACCCTACCCATCTTTTTCTTGTCTCACCATTTCCACCTCCCTCCTCATGTCTAACTGACTTGGTAAATTCTATTATGTAGACCAGATCTTAGATTCTATTGCTATAAGCTATTTATTGTTCCCTTACTATGAGTTCTTATATCCCACATATCAAAGAGATCACTCTTTAACTTTCCTCTTCTTCAGGCTGACTTTACTCAGATCCATGACAAATTGTATGATTTCATCTTTTTCTTATAGATGAGCATATACTACACTGTATGTATGTGTATATATATTGCCCAAGAACAGATTACTGGATAAAAAGAACTACAGTGTATGAGTGTATATATAATGTATATATATTCACACATACATTATATATTATATATAATATAATATATATTATATATAATATATAAAGTATGCATACATTCACTTGATCACTTGAATCCCGTTATTCATCGATTTGCTCGGCGGGAGCCAGTAACATTTCCATTGGACCCTATCACGTGCCAATGTAGCCCAATGGCATCTGGTTGATTCAGGAATATGAAGAGCCTCAAACCGTCCCTTCAGGGTCTTGACAAGGAAGTCTGACCATCTAGTAGGTGGGCGGCCACGTGATCTTTTGACATCCCGTGGGATCCAGTCGGTAATGGCTCTAGTCCAGCGGTTGTCTCCAAATCGCATTACATGTCCAGCCCATCTGATTTTCGATGCCTTGGCAAACGAGACAGCGTCCCTGATTCTGGAATAGCGACGAAGGTCAGAACTCCGGATTCCTTCTCTCACTTGAGTGAGGCATGATATTCCAAGCATAGCTCTTTCGATGCCTCTCTGGGAGACCCGAATAGCATTCTCATCCTGCTTTCGTAGGGCCCAGGTCTCTGAGGCATATGTTAATGCAGGAAGAACGGTGGAGTCAAAGAGATGTGCCCGGAGACAGAGGTTCTTTTGTCCTTTTAGCTATTTCTTCGATGCCTTTGAAGGCATTCCATGCCGCTCTCTTCCTCCTGCGCAGCTCAGGTTTTAGGTCGTTCATCATGTTGATTTCTCGACCTAGGTACACATAACTGCTTCATTCAGAGATGTTTGTTCCGTTGAGAGTGAATGGGGCCTCTGGAACTAGTTCATTCTTCATAAACATTGTTTTCTTTAGATTCAGCTGTAGACCTACCTTTCCACATTCTAGGTCAAAGTCAGTCAGCATTTTGCCGCTTGGCTAATGTTTGGTGTTTTTAGAACGATGTCATCAGTGAAGCGGAGGTGGTGTAGTTGCCGGCCATCTATCTTCACTCCCATTCCTTCCCATTCTAATTGTTGCATGATGTTCTCGAGGGTGGCGCTGAAGAGTTTTGGTGAGATGGTATCACCCTGTTGAACCCCTCTTTTCACATTAATGATCACTTCTTTGTAGAATGGTGAGATCCTGGTGGTGAATCCGTAATACAGCTCACGAAGTATCTTGATGTATTGTGTTTGAACACCCTGCTTGGCTAGGGCTTCAATGACTGCTTCAGTCTCCACAGAATCAAAGGCTTTCTGTAAATCAATGATCGTGAGACAGAGCGGCATCTTGTACTCCCTACAAACCTCAATGAGCTTGGTTACTGTGTGGATATGGTCGATTGTGCTGAATCCTTTCCGGAAGCCTGCTTGCTCGCATGGTTGTCCTTCATCTAGTGTTCTTCTAATCCTGTTCAGGAGCAGCTTGTAGATGATGGACAACAGGCAGATGGGGCGATAGTTGCCGATGTCGTGAATGTCTCTTATCAAAAAACTAAATATATAATAGTGCTATAATAAACATAGCAGTACAAATATATTTTTTGTGTAGGTCTTTGGGTCCTTGAGGTATATACTCAGAAGTTGGATTATTGGGTTATATGGAATATAACCCAATAATAATAAAAACTAATATATATTTAGTTTTTTGATAAGTGTGTCCATAGTTTTTCCCAAAATGGTTGAATCAGTAGACATTGCCATCAGCATTGGGTGACAGTTCCTTTCCCCTCATATACATGTCAACACTGATTGTTTTTATTTTTATTTTTTTTGAAGAGTACCAGTCTCTCTGGTGTAATGTCATCTTTGGTGGAACATCTAATTGCTGTGTTGATTTTCATTCTATTGATGATCAGTGATGCACAGCATTTTCCCACACACCTCTTGGTCATTTGTTAGTCTTCATCGAGGAAATTTCTATTCATCTCTTTTCCCCATTTTTTTGATGAAATTGGTTTCTTTTTCCTTATTTATATTTATCTATGATTTTTATATCTTGGAAATTAGTCATTTGTCAGACACCTTATAGACAAATATTTTCTCCCATTCTGAGTTGTCTTTTTATTATGGTCATCATTTAAAAAATTGATCCCGTTTACAATTCTGGTCATCAATAAAAATATGTAATGAAGTTTTATTTATTCTGGTTATTAAAAAATATCCATCTTATTCACAACTGAAGCTCAAAAGAGCACAGGAATCAACAAAAGGGGTGAGAGACTGATATAAGTAAAACTACATAAAAGCACAAGAGAATGAAAACAGATCCCCCACTCATGGATGGTAAGGATTAACATTGTTGAATGAGATTTCTACTCAAAACACTATACAGATTCAATGCAGTCCCCATTTCAAAAACATTATACTTTCTAAAGGCATAGACCTAATACTACTAAAATTTATATGGAATAATAAAAGCTCCAAATAGTCAAAGCAACCCTAGGAAAAGATGGGACTCTTTTCTCTTACCAACCTTAAATTGTACCCTACAGTAATAGAAACAACGTGGTAATGCAGAAAAGATAGATGAATGAAATAAACCAATTAAACAGAATTTATAGCCCAAAGAAAAATTTTCAGGTATACAATAAGTTCATCCTTGACAGATGAACTAAGTAAATATATGAAACAAGGAAATTCTCTTCAAAAAACAGTGCTGGAAAACTGGCCCATCACATGTAAAGAAATAATAAAACATTCAGATACTTATCTCACACTATGCACAAAAGTTAATTTAAATTGGACTAAAGCCCTTGATATAAGAGCTGAATCCATAAATTATATTGAGGAAAATATAAGCAAAACTCTTCATGACATTGAATCCAGAGGCATCTTCAGTGATTGAATGACATTGACCAAGCAAACGGAACCCAAGATAAACAAATGAGACTACATCAAATTAAAAACTTTCTGCATTGCAAAATAAATGTTGACCAGAAAAATAAGACACCCACAGGCTGGGTGAAAATAAAATATTTGAGGATATTTTGGATTCTTGTGTAACACCTCTGAATAAGCACTATGGGCTCTACTCTCTATGACTCTTGGCTACTTAACAAAACTTGACTTCATTAGCACTCCAGGACTTATCTGTGTTTTTTTTTCTTATTTGATCTTGCTTAGACTTGTCTAGAATGTCTGTGAGAGTCATTATGAAAATGTGATGAAGGCAGGAAGGGTTGATTGCCCTGATATTAGAGGTCCAAAGAAGGAACTACAGGAGGTCTTCTCCATTCAGATATTACGAAACCACTTACTAGGTGGGGATGATCTGTACCACTAATTTGTCTTTATAATGATAGTGGCAGATACTACACTTGATCTTAGCCAAAAGGCGGAGAAGTGACAGTAGACAGTAACATATTGAGATGTTACTGGTGCCCACTCTAGCAAATCGATGATATATGGGAAGACATACATATACAGTGAATGATAGTGGCAGGTATAGTTGACTGGAACAGAAATTCATTCTCAGTCATTTCTGGGGTACTTTGTTGACCTACAGAAACTGAGAGGCTAAAGTGACTTCCCTCAAGCTCTCCTTGAGCTGAAGATACTAAATTATATTAAATGTCAGTCAGTAGATTTTTTTTCACTCTTTGGGTCACACCCGCAATCCTCAGGAATTACTCCTGGCTCTTCACTCAGGAATTACTCCTGGTGGTGCTCAGGGACCATATGGGATGTGGAGAATCAGGTCTGCCGAATGCAAGGCAAATGCGCCTACTGGCTGTGCTATCTCTCTGGCCCCACAGTCAGTAGATTTTGAAATTGGAAGCGGAGTCAGGACTTGCTTTTCCATTTTGGTGAGACTTGGATGACAGGCTTAGCTAGCTTGGGAGCTTTGCTTTTTATCCATTCACAGTTTAATCTATTTACATGATCTTAAACCAAGGTTCATTCTAATGAGAGCTCTCTTCTTTGTAAATTCTGTTAGAGGGTATGGCAGTTACAGAAGCCACCTTGACTCTGAATGAGTAACTTCTGATTTATTATTATACATCTACTAAGACTTCTCAGGTGTTAGGTAGTATAAGTGGCATTATTTGAGATATGCCAACATTCTAATACAAGCTAGTGGAAACTTGTGCAAAATTAGGCTTTCTAATCTAAGATTCCTTTAGATTTATATGTTCGGAAATACTGAAATCCCTTTTAAACTATCCCTTTCTCCCAAATGGTAACACTTGGTGAAAGTATAGTTAAATAGGTGTTGACATGTTGACAGTGGTACAGAAACACATGTAACTGAGATGACCAGTTTTATTTTTAATTTGTGTGTTGTATTGAACTGAGAGCCTACTACAGAGAGTATCCCACCTGCATGGCAGAGCCTGGCAAGCTACCCATGTCATATTTGATATGCCAGAAACCAATAACAATTATAGACCTCATTCCCATGACCTGAATGAATGGTTTGAGGCTCTTCCTGCTCATGGAGTGAGCAGATGCCCTTGGGCTACACTAGCATGTGACAGGACATATGGATATGTTACTGGTGCCCGCTAGAGCAAATAGATGAACAACGGGAAGATTAGTGATACAAGTGATACTAAGACTTCTATGTTATCTGGATTGGGCACAGCTCCTCTTTATACTCACTGGATCCAGCATGGGACAGTTAGAATTTACCAGGAGACTGCCACCCTGGCTACGTTGAGACTATCATTTAAGGTTATAGGAATGATCATACTAGTTTTCCCTCACACAGGTGAGAGTGACCCTTTCAGTATACAAAGATCAGAATCACCCTAGTGCATATAATAAATAAAGAACCTTGTGGGTACCATCTAGATTACATAAAGCCATAAAATTAAGATGAATTACTTTATATCAGCCCTCCTCTCTCTCCAGTGTTTTACATAAGAGATAATCTCGGAAGAAGGGACTAATTAGTCCTTGACATTATCCTTTGTTTATACCTATAATAGGGTGTGGCACCACCTTTCTACCCTCTTCTAATATTTAGAAGCTATTTAGGGTTCTTTGTCGACAGGACCCTCCCTGCCAACAGTTAGGATTACTTTTGGTGTATATAAGGGCACTGACTTGAGGCACTCGCCCCTTTTTTTGGCTAGGTCTCCTCTTTGGTAGGACTCTAGGGTGAGATCCCTCTCTCTTTGTAGGGACTCCTCTCTGGTGGGATCCTCTTTGGTGGGAGATTTGGGCTCTCGTATGGTCTAAGTTCTGACCATAGCTAGAGCTCTTCCCTTATATTGGATTGCGGTGGTAGAGCTTTTGTACTATTAAAAGCCTTTTTTTTTAGAACTGTGCTGGACTCTGAGTTTTCATCCGCTCCCTGGTGGCATCAGAGGAAGAAGAGAACTTCTGTCCTGATACTGTTGGGCACCCCAATGGCTCCTCAACAGATGAAACATGAGATTTTTTAGATGTTCTCTGAGACCATACTTTCGGATATTTAAGAGGCAGTTATAGGTGACCTAGTGCTAAGGCTTAAAAATGTATTAGAGTTGGGGAATTGTGCCCACCCCCCCAGGCAGGCTCTAAGGCACCAGGCTCAAGGAGCCTCCTGTGGATTTCATAGCCTTAACATTATTGGTGGTCCATGGGTGACCATGGCAACAGATGCTGGGCTTGCTGGGTCCCCTGCAGTAGTCATATCTGTTAGCCCACTCCCCACACCTCCCCTATGAGGGGGTACTGTTTCCCCACCAGTCCCACAGAATAGAGCAAGGCTACAGGTTCCCGGAAGTTACTCTAATGGTTACTTTGTTTCATCTCAATGCTTGCTCTCTGCAGAAACCTCTCAAGGACCTCTGGCTCTCTCCCAGTGGTTTCTCCTGCAGGCTTCTCTCTATAGGGGTTTCTGTATAGGTTCCTCTAGTCAGGTTCACCTTCAGGCTGCTATCTCTTTGGGGAGGGGGTCTGTGTGGGCTCCTCTCATCAGGGGCTCTTCTGGATGTCTCTTTTCAGAGCTTCATGCTCCTGTCAGACACCTCCCTGTCAGTACTCTTTTCCCAAGGAAAAGAGCTTTTCTCTTCAGGACTTCCTTATTGTTTTAAATTATATTTTATTTTTACCACAGTGGGTTATACAATTATATAGTTACAAAGATGTTCATGACTGGGTTTCAGTCATACATGTCCCAACACCCATCTCTCCACCAGTAGACATTTCCCACCATCAAAGTCCCAGATTCCCACCCAGTCTGCCTTATGGCAAGCACTTTTTAAAAAATATTTTTATTATACCACTGTGAGATATGGCAAGCACTTTTCCTCTTCTCTCTCTCTCTCCCCCCCCCATTCCTTCTCTTACACATTGTGGCATGCCCTACATACATTTAGGGATTATCATGTAAATCTTTTGCCTACATTCAATGCTCAGTTATAGTCTGGCATTACCATTTCCAACAATTATTAGAAAATTGGTATATATTTATATACCACAAAAGAATGCAGTCATTCTATATCAGTCCTTATCCTGGCTTATTTCACTCAGAATGATAATCTCCATGTCCATCTGTTGCAGGACTCCTAAGGGCCGCTGCATCTGCTCTGAAATTGCCGCCTGCAAATCACTTCATAGATAAGGGGGTAGTCTACATGTGGCAGTTTATCTGACCATGTATGCTATACTAGCTGGTATAAATATTCTCCCAAGCTTCCACAATCATCGTGGGACTAGCTAGATCTTACCAGCATATGAGCCTGGCCACGCTGGACCCCTAAGTAATTAGACCAGAGAGAAATGCTGTTTGCTTCCAAGCAAACAAGCATGGCTCCCTGATATACTCAAAGGCAACTAAAATATAAAACTACAATGAAGTAGAAGAGACTTGTGAAGGCTTGGAGAAATATTTAACTGGCATTAGTATTAGTCTTTGGTACAGAGACATGCCATCTCAGAAACCCCCTTCTCTACCCTATAAAGGCATTTCCAGGCAGATCTTGGCTCAAAACATTAGCATACTAAAGGGCCTAGGTGAGGTGCAGGGAGGGATTACCTAAGGGCATTTGACCCTTCATGTTTTCCATAACAGTGGGAGGAAGGTCTGAGTTGAGGGGTATAAACTAGCCGGTTTTCCTCTCTCCCGCGCTTCTTTGTGGGCTCTCCCTTTGTGAGCACTCACCCTTCTTGGAAGTCTTGTCTTCCCCTTTTACAAAGCCTTTACACGTGGTGGCCGCCATCTTGGCCTACACCTGGCTGGGGTTCTAGCCTGGAATCCTAAGCACCGGGCTTTTCCTTTTGCTGATTTGTATGCCTGAACCTGTGATAAGTAAAGCCTTTTAAAACTGCATCGGATTCCTGAGTTTTTATCCGTTCCTCGCCGGCCGGAGGTAGAAGGGAACTCGCTTCCCAGCACTGTCGGGGACCCCCCGGAGCCCCCGACATCCATACATTTGTAGGTAAATCTGATGACTTCATTTTTCCTGACAGCTGCGTAGTATTCCATTGTGTAGATGTAACACAGTTTCTTTATCCAGTCATCAGTTCTTGTGCACTAGATTGTTGTTTCCAGATTCTGGCTATTGTGAACAGTGCTGCAATGAATATAGAAGTTCAGATGGTGTCTCTGTTGTGTGTCTTTTGGTCTCCAGGGTACATTATCAGGAGTGGTATTGCTGGGTCAAATGGGAGCTCAGTATCTAGGTTTTGTAGGAATGTCCATATTGTTTTTCAAAAAGACTGGACCAGTCTACATTCACACCAACAGTGGATGAGAGTCCCTTTCTCCTCGTATCCATGCTAGCACTGGTTGTTCTTGCTTTTCTGAATGTGTGCCAGTCTCTATGGTATGAGATGATATCTCATTGTTGTTTTGATTTGCATCTCCCTGATGACTAATCATGAAGAGCACTTTGCCACATGCCATTTGGCCGTTCAAATTTCTTTTTTGTCGAAATTTCTGTACATTTCTTCTCCCCATTTCTTAATGGGGTTGAATGTTTTATTTTTTCTGGACTCCTTGGCTATGTCCCTATCTACTCACCTTGTTACCTAGTTTCATCTTTTGCCACCATATCTTGTGTTTCTGAATCCTTATCTAATTCATTGAGTTCCTATGTGTTGCCATGCTGCCAGTGATCCTAATACTCAGCAGACCTGAAGCTCTGTAGCCCTGTAACTTTAATGCCAGCCCTAAGACTCGGGCACCAGACATTGTGACTCTGGTGCTGGCCCTTGGACCTAGGCATCAGGAGCAGCTTCTCCTCCCTGGTGCTGGCCATCCAGCTCAGGCACCAGGGACCCAAGGCCTAGGTGCTGGCCAGACAGCAGTGGCTGCTGGTCTTTCAGTCCGGAAATATCCCCATGCCCCCGATGCTCTCTTGGTACCCTATTTATAGTCTCAGCCAGGTTCAGAACCCTGAACTCAACTGTCTTAACAGACCTTGAGAGGTTAGTATTTTTGCCTTAAAGATCCTACAACTTAGAAATCAGATTTTTAAAATAATACAGGAGTGCTTTATTTTAAAAAAACCTTTAAAATATGTATATGTATATGGGAAAGATCATATTCTTTGAATGCATGGATTTTTTTCACTTGTAAGATTGTTCTAGATTACCATTTTAAAGTTCTGGATAAAGCTCCAAAGAATATATTAGAAGAGGGAATTTCATACCCCAACTTTTCTTTAAAGGGATCCCCCAGTTGTGCTCTGAAGTCCTGGACCAATTCCCACAGTGCTTTGTCCCTAAGTCCTCTCCTCAAGAAATCAGATTTTTGTTCAGGATCTCCACGTCTATTGTCAGACCCTCTTCCTGAAGTGGTGGTGGCAGCAATGAGTGGTTAGGGGTGTTCTTAAAATTATGTTCAGAGCCCTAACAAATACTAGTCCTAGACAAATGTCCATGGTTTCCAACAATTGAGTAAGCACCCAAAATTAGAAATAACCATTTATACTTAGAAAATTCTAAAGTAGTATTCTTTGTTCTACTCAGAATATTGAATATTTTATAGTTCTACGAATCAGTTTGAACAGCATCAAGACCCTACATGCATGAATACAGTTCTAGTCAAGTTAGCAGGTTTTTAATCACCTCACATTGGTAATTGATATCTATAATAAACATAATTTGATTTCCATTGAAATCAAGGTTACTTGCAAAATGTCCAGATAATGAAGATAATAGTCTTCAATATTGACAATACATTGGAAAGGATGCATCTAAGTATGTTTCCAAGTGCTCTGAAATTCTTACACAAGGGTCAGAATGGATAAGTATAGAAGAGGAACAAATGAAAAATAAAATCCATCAGCAATTTCTGAATTTTGAGTTTTCCAAAGTCAGACTTCATAAAAAGTTAAGTGCTTTTAATATTGACCTGAAGTCATTAGTAGAAATAAAAATTTATGCCAAAGTATTTTGGGAAGAAACAAAAACCTAGCATCATGTTCTATACACAGATCATTATAGAGAAATAGTACACAATTCTTTTCAGATCATAATAAACTAGATTTATCAAAGTTATGTTCTTTTCATAAGATACAAACATTTTTCCATTAGTTTGAATCTTTGTATATGGAGGTCAGAGATTTTAGACAACTTGTTTGTTTCTAAATTCTATAATTATGCCAGATACAAAATTGGCCTAGAATAAAAATTCAATGAGGGAAAAATAATTTGTACCACTTGTCTTCCCATTGTTCATAGATTTACTCAAGCAAAGCAGGCACCAGTAACATCTCCAATCCTCGTGTGCTAGGGTAGCCCAAGGGCATCTGCTCACTCCAGAAACACAAAGAGCCTCAGCCCATTCCTCAGGTCATGGGAACGAGGTCTATAATTGTTACTGGGTTTTGGCATATCAAATACAGCTCTGGTAGCTTGCCAGGCTAGGCCGCACAGGTGGTATACTCTCAGTAGTAGGCTCTCATCTTGTGCATTTACTGATGAACCACAATGGGGAGAGATAGGCTTTTCTCTTGGGTGGAGCTCTGATGAGCTGTGGAATCAGATGTTGAAAATGATTGCCCTCATGGTGTGGGGGTTCCTCTGGCTTCTTGTGAGGCTCTATTGGGATGGCCAGGCAGGGCTAGAACTCACCTTCCTTCCCAGGCACCTCATGATTAGCTGAGCACAGGGAAAGCCAGTAGCAGCTCTGCCCTGTGTGCTCAATTCACTGTATCACTGTATCACTGTCTTCCCGTTCATCATCGATTTGCTCAAGCGGGCACCAGTAACATTTCCATATGTTCTATCTCATGCTAGTAGAGCCCAAGGGCATCTGCCTGCTCCAGGAACAAAAGGAGCCTCAAACTATTACATTAGGTCATGGGAATGAGGTCTATAATTGTTACTGGTATTTGGCATATCAAATACGACATAGGAGGGTTGCCAGGCTCTGCCATGCAGGTGGCATACTCTTGTAGTCACCTCTAAATCCAGCATTTATTGATGAACTGCACAGCCACAAGTGGCAGCGCGAGTCTGGCTATAATAGGCTCTTCTGCTGGATGAAGTTCTGACGAAAGGGAAGTCCAGTTGTGGAAAATGGCGGCCCTCATGGAGTGGGGTTCGTCTGGCTTGTTGCGAGGCTCTGCTGGGGTGGCGGGCCAGGGCTAGAACCCGCCATACCTTCCAGGTGCCTTGTGAGTGGCTGGGCACAGGGAGAGCCGGTAGCAGCTCTGCCCCATGTCTGTGAGTCTCAATTAAAAAAAAATAAAAATTAAGATTGAGCATACAGAAAAGACAGTGAAAGTTAATAAGAAAAAAGGGGGACCTTTGGAATTTATATTTAAGAAAACTCTAAAATACAATGGAAGCTTCTTAGAAACATAATAGAAGTCCCATAAAGATAGATCAGGGTAAGACCTTTTCCATTTCTGACCTGGGTTCTATCTTGGCACCCAATATAGTCCTCAATTGCCACCAGGAGTGATCTTTGAGCCAGAAGCAATATCCTGAGCACCCCTGTACATGGCCCATAAATCAAAACAAATCAAAGAAAGGTACTAATATAATGAGACCAAATATTTATAATAGAGTCATAATAGAATTTAGTTTAGAGGAAAGAGATGGGAGTGAACCAATTTATTGAACATCTTTGAAATCACTAACCTAGTGAATGTTAAAAGTGGATAAATAAAACTAGTAAGGGAATTTTAAAATTTTGCAAAACTCTAAAAAGATAGGAAATGGTATGTACATATATTCAAGGGCATGCAAATGGTTCTTGAGAAAATTTTGTCACTGAAAATAAAATATGCTTTTTTAAATACTGGATAAATTTATAAGGTTTAAAATATTTATGACATTTAGCAAGCAATGCATTAAATACTTCTTTAAATTATATCCTAAAAATAAAATGAAACTAATCAAACCACTTTTTCTAAGGCTTCTTCAAAATCTGAAATCCTTATGGAATTTCTTCTTTCTTGGTCTTTTATACCTCTCCTTCATCCAGGCTCTTCATTCATATTCTTGAGAGATATAACTCCAGACTTCCTGCAGTATATTATCTGCTAGAGAAATTTATACACAAATGAGAACTCTAAAAGCAGGGACCCTGGTCTCCTCTATATCTCAGGCTGGGTAAAATATAGCCCATAAAACATGGCCCAGTGAACCCAGTCACACATTTCTTCATGAGGGAAATATATTAGCACACTTGTTGTCCTTAGAAATCCACTTTACAATTTCAACAAGGAACAAGAATAAGTCCCTTTCCTATTATGAGAAATGCATTCTTTGATTTTGCCCTTGTATGAAATGGGTAGAGTGTACTTACACAAACCTAGACATATATAGAAGTATGTAGAAGCTATTGCTTCTATATACTATATACTAGTATATAGAAGTTATTGCTTTTATTGTTGCATGTGCCATGCTTTTACAATAGAAATGTCACTATGTGGCTCATTACTACATTTTTAAATGAACGAATGAATGAATAAACAAGAATAGCACTGTGTATGAGAAAGGGTAAGAACCATAAATAGAACAATGACTTGGAATAGGACAATGTGTGGCCCAGCGAATCATCCATTTTGGTACCAATTAAGACAAAGTTAAAAATGGCCCTAGAAGACAGGAATGGTAACTCCATGACATAGCTCATGTCTTTTTTTTTTTTTTTATTTTTACAATTACAAAGATATACAATTAAAAAGTTCATATTTGGGTTTTGGTCATACAGTATTCCAGCACCCATCCCGCCACCAGTGCCCATCTCCCACCACCAACGTCCCGGTTCCCTCTCCCTCCCCCAGCCCTCCTCCATGGCAGGTTCTTTATTTCTTTCCCTTTCTCTCTCTTTCTCTTTTCCTTCCCCTCCAGACATATAGCTCATGTCTTGTCAAGCACTGGACTTTACTCCCAACATTATATGGAGGAAAAGTTGCCTTAAATCTCCAGGAAAAATATTCCAATGTGACACTATTTTTTTTTTACATTTTACCATTTTTGCCATTTTAACTGAAGTTGACCCAGGGTTACCATATTGAAACTGTAACACTTATGTACTGTAAATAAATATAACTACATCCCTAGAAACAAGAAATATAAAAGAGTCTTAAAAATGCTTAACATGAGAGTTAGCATATGTTGCTCACAGAACTTTATGTGGTTTCAAAATTCAAATTTTACCATTGTTTATCAACATAAGGTAGAGATGATACAGGGGTTTCAATACTTTTAAGGACAACCCATTCAGAAATAAGAGAACTGGCATGCAAATAATTCCTCACACTTAATTTTCTTCTCTGTGCCGTGTGGAGTTTTAATCTGGTATATATTATTCAGTCTTTTTACATTTTGTATAAAAGATATACCCATTTCCATCCCATCCTTGTTTTCAAGAATTACATAGGGAAGACAAATGTCCTTGGTGCCCATTGATAAAAATATGAAAGCTTTTATAAAAGTTTGACCATCAACCCAAGGAAAGAATTCTCAATGGGGATTAACTTTAACTAGAATTTAGAAAGGAAAAAACAAAGAGACTCAAAAGTCAAATGTATAGAGAAATATGAAACAGAGAAACATGAAAGTAAAAAAAAAACTAAGATAAGCATGTATATTTAAAGCTGTTTGAAGGCTTAAGGAGGAGAAATCCTTTAGGATTATGGAATTATTTATGGCTTGGACCTTGTAAGATATTAAGTGAACTCCTGCTAATTTCTCTTTTTAAAAATAAAATGGCCTGGTCAAGTAGAGAATATTTAATTTAGAAGCAACCAAGCACGCTGCGCCCGCCATTCATTTTTTTCTAAATCTCTATCCTCCCAAAACAACTGAGACAACTTTCTGATAAAAATAAGCCAATATTCCGCAAATAAAAATCTATCAAAATAGAGATGGTAAGAACTGATACATCTAAAATGTTTCTTTCCTCACACAAACAAGGTATTTTGTTGTTTTGCACTTTCTTAAAGGGAATTGTGTGCTTGGTGCTTTCACCTGTCCAAACAACAAGAGCAAGTTTATACAAAGTGGAAACCAGAATGAAATGTGAACAGAAGCTCCTGAGATTAACAATACGGAAGTGGAACTATTTGGCTGCTAACAAGCACATCTTTCCAAGTGCAGGCATCAAAACGACATTCCTTTTGTTTGAAATGTGTCTTGCCTCATACCAAATGCTTTAACATCCAAGGACAAAGTGAAACTTTCTTCTAAACTATCTCTGAAATATGTTGTGTGTGTGTGCATACACGTGCAAGTGCGTGTATTTAACTTAAATACAGGAAGCACAACAGCATGAATTAACTACTTGTTTAAAATATAAGACTAGACCAGTCCCTTATAATACACATTTGTTAGGTGTGTACTAATACCAGGCAAACCTTTCACTGTCTCCTAAGCATGCCACAGGTTGTTGGCACCAGGGGGTATTCAAGTTGTGTGTAATGTAATGGAAAAGACAGAAGGCCAATCGCTCCCCCTGGGCTGTCAGGCAGGTCAACCTGCTTCTGAAAACACTCCTCTTTAGGCTCCTGCATTTTTTTTCTCTGCAGCTGTCTCACTATGAAAAGCCTGGAAGAGACATCAAAATGCAGTTATTTTTTACACGGAGCACATTCCATAAAACCCAAGGCTTCTCTTACGGAGTTGACACTTCTTTTCTGTTAATCCCCCTACCTCTCATCTTTCTCCCTTTTTCATCTCCCTAATCCATTTGATTCAACCGCTGTCTCCACACTCACCTTCTGTGGCTCCCAGCCTTTACTCCCACCCCCATCCCTCTGTGCCTAAATATGGAATCACATTGCCCTCCTCTGGGACCCTGAATTACATTTTTGTCTCCTCTCTTCTCCAACTTCTTAGACTTTCAGGCTTATGCTGACCTTCACCCTTAATGCTGAGCTTTGTCTGGTGTCAGAACCCAGGACTGCATGTCTATTTAAGAAATTTTTGTGCCTAATATTTTGCATTAAATCTGACAAGACAGGTAAAGTGTGGATTAAACTAGAGACTATAAACAAGACACAGTCATTAATCAGCAAGCTCACCCCTGATTCACCTTAATTATAGTTGTAGGCCCCCACCCCCCCAAAAAAACACAATGTGTTTGACTTGCAACAATATGCCTTATGAAAAACATATGGGAAGGGCTGGGTTTGCCCTCATTTGGGTGGGGGTTGTTATCTATTTTTAAAATAACAACAGAGTGAAACCAAGTGAAAGAAGTAGTTGCCACAAGAAATTATAATATTTAAAATATACAATGACTATAAGCACAGAATTTTTTTTAGTTTTTTATTTTACCACCATGAGAGCAACATTACAAAGATGTTCATAACAGGGCCTCAGTCATATATTGTTCCAGCACCTATCCATTCACCAGTGCCCCATTCCCACCACCAATGTCCCCACATTCCCCCTCTCCCAGCTCCAGAGCAGGCATTTCTTCCTTTGCTCCCTTTCTCTCTGTCTCTCTCCATCTCCTTCATCTTACCCAATCCTTATTATACCATGAAGCACAGAAATTTTCAATAGACACTAGCCTCTGCATCACCTTTATAGTAAAAAGATATAGTGAAAATCTGGTATTAATGCTGAATTAATTCCATGCCAACTCTTAAAGATACTGAGTGTTGTTGCTTTCAGTTCACTAGAAAAATAGAAGCACAGACTTTGGGGGGTGGGGGAGAGATATCACACTTGACAATAGTTGGCTTACTCTTGGCTCTGCATCCATGAATCTCTCCTGGTGGGACTTAGAGAAATATATGGGGTGCCACACCAGCATCAGTGACCACCTGACAGTGTCTCAAGGTTACCTCCCAGCACCCCATTCCTTGGCAAGCTCATTTGAAGTTTAATTATAATTATTTGGGTCACATGTTTGCAATAGCATTGACACAGTTTTGCTTTACCTCACCTCTATCACCAAAGTGCTCAAGACTCTTGACCAATGTCCTTATATGGCATCAGTTTGCCCCATCTAGAAATAATAGTTTTTTTTTAAAATCTCTTTTGTTTCACACAACAAACTTTGCATGGAGATAAAGGGAAACATTTTAGTTCTTTTGAAGAGAAGACACTAAACCAGGAAAAAATCCTAAATATTTACTATATACTAGAAATAACTCTAGGTTTCAGCTGTGTTGTTCAGTTCTAAGTTCAGAATATTCAACCACATGTGAAAATGAAGAAAATTAAGATTATCCTGAAATTTCATAGACTCCCTCTTTTCCACAATTTTTATTTGTGCATTTGATGTGAGTTGGTCTAATATCTTCTTAATTATATCTTCCAGATATAATTATATCTAACATCTGCACACTAGTGCTCATGCACATCACAATCCACAGATCACATACATATCCTCCACATATCACTCCACAAGCTGCACATACTTACCACATACATACTGCCCATGAAACACTGTACCACATAGTGAATATACACGCTCATACACACATACACATGCAACAACACCACATTACTTATACACACAGACACACACGTGCATATGACTCTGACATTTTTATATGTTCACTTCCCCTAATCATATAAGAACAAACTCTCCTGTTTACAACAGTGAATACCTCTGGGGGAGAACAAAAGTTCTTCCTCTAGACTGAAAACTATGATGCTTTTTCTCTCTATGAAAACTTTAAGGAAAAATACAACGTTAATCAAGAGACAACATTCCACCTTCACTCTGAAGCTGGCTGGTTGCTCTCTGACCTGATTAAGTGACTGACCCTGTTTTAACCATCCTATCTACCAGTATATGTGATGCTTCCTTCAACCTGCATTTTTCAGGGCACATGAAAAAATGGAATCGAATAATAAACACAAAACTATATCACTATCACTATATTCCTGTTCATCATTCTATTTGCTAGAGCGGGCACCAGTAATATCTCCAAATGTCCTGTCAAATGCTAGTAGAACCCAAAGGCATCTGCTTGCTCCAGGAACATAAAGAGCCTCAAACCATTATATTAGGTCATGGGAATGACCTAATATAAGTGTTACTGGTATTTGGCATATAAAATACAACACGAGAAGCTTGCCAGGCTGCCGTGCAGGTGGCATACTCTTGTAGTCACCTCTAAATGAAGCATATATTGATGAACCGCGCAGCCCCTTGCGGCCGCTCAAGCCGGGCTGTGATAGTCTGGTCTGCTGGGTGTAGTTGTGACGAGAGGGAAGTCCAGATGTGGAAAATGGCGGCCCCCATGGAGTGTGGGGGGGGTCGTCTGGATTGTTGTGAGGCTCTGCTGGGGTGGCAGGCCAAGGTTAGAACCTGCCATGCCTCCCAAACGCCTCGTGAGCGGCTGGGCACAGGGAGAGCACATAGCAGCTCTGCCCCATGTTGAGAGTCTCTGGTTCAGCATACCTGGGCCGGATTGAAAAAAAAACTGCTGCAGGGTGAGTGTAAACACAAAACAACTTTTGAAAATCATATCATACATAATTAAAATGTTTTGTGTTAAATTATCTAGTAAATTAACAGCAGTATTCAGAGGAATTCCTGGTTTGAGAAGTTTTTTTTTTTTTTTTTTTTTTTTTTTTTTTTTTTTTTTTTTTTTTTTTTTTTTGGGGCAGATTTTATTTAGGGTAAACACTAAACTTCCTCCTAAATCATTTTTCCTTTAACTGTGAAATGAACAATGGAATAGAAGGATTAACCTTCTCTGTTGGTCTTTAGGCAGACCATAATTTAATTAGTCATCTGTCCTGGTCCTATGTAGAGATGCAGTAAACCTGCATTTCTCCTAGAGGCACAAATATGCTACAACCACTGTCTGGAGCTAGATTCCACTGGTGTGGGCCTGAAGCTCTCCATTTTTTAAAAAGAGTGCTCATTAAGGAAAAAATACAAAATTCTGGTTTGAAATAAAGTGTAGGATCTTAAAAGGGAGCTGGACAATGCTCTCCTTGAAATCCACATTTTTTTATCATCATATGGCATATACCCCAAACTTACCATTTTCCACTAAATAGAAATTCCACTAAATAAATGGTCTGATTCCTAATTCTAGGAAACATCTCACAAATCTTCATGATGGTTCTGAGGTCTGCAGGCAATGATAATCCAGATATTCTGGGGCCCGGGCAGAAATCTCACCATATCCCCCTCTGTGCATTTTCTTCCTGCAACCACATCTAACAATGCAAATTAAGTTGCATATTCAGCAATAAATAAGTCACAGGACATCAACTCCCACCTCCTGCCAGCAGCAGATGCAGAAAAGGTGAAAAGATACAAAAAGCAGCGTCTGCTCTCCAGGAATACCCAGGTATGGTGGGGTAGGAGGAAGAACTATGTCAACATGTGATTGTAATGCAGGGAGGTATCCCCTAGATCCATGGGATATGTTGGTACTATGAGCATATGTGGGCAGAGAGGAAATAAACTATTGTTTTGCCTATAGAGGAAGTGACACTGGGCAGATCTTTAAAGGAAACATGAGCGGAGAGAGAATCCTAGACAAAAGGAGCAAGGGCTCTGCAAAAAATAACATCAGTTGGCTGCAAATGGTTGTGAAGATTTTGAGATTATAGAAGGCAGGAGCCTTGTATTGAATTTTCCATGAAGCTAGGGACCTGCATGGAAAATTTAATACAAGGTAGTTGAAAAGGACCTGATAAGATTGTCAGCAGCTGGGCCGGAGAGATAGTCCAGCAGGTAGGGTGTTTGCCTTGCATGCAGCCAACCCGGGTTCGATCCCCGGCATCCCATATGGTCCCCCTGAGCACCGCCAGGAGTAATTCATGAGTGCAGAGCCAGGAGTAACCCCTGAGCATTGCCAGGTGTGACCCAAAAAAAGCAAAAAAAAAAAAGATTGTTATCAGGTTAGGATGTTAGGATTGCCTGTAATCAGATAACAGAAGCCACTTAGGACCCACCTAATACATCATAATCCTTATCAGATATAATGAAGAGTCAATAGTCAATGCATGTATGCTGATCAATTGATTAATCAGTGCAGCAGAACTTGACATATATGTTATCCCTGATTTACACTGAGCACAGAGGTGACAAGATCTCTTCTCTATAAACCAACAAGATAGGCCAAGAAAAACAATTCCCCAAACACTTAAAGACAATTTAGTTCTATGATATGAAATGTAAATGAAAAAGCAATTTAAGAAATGATACATTCCATGGATTAGAGCTGAGGAGAAGAGACCTTAACTTTGTCTTTGAAAGGAGAACATAAGTCTGTGCCCTGTGACTAGAGGTGCTCCTGGCTGAATCATATTGGAATGTCCCTTCCACTCCAGTATTCATTGGCTGAGGTACTTAAACAGGTTATTTAATCTCCCTGGGCTTCAGCTTACTCAACTACAAAGTAAAATGTCTTTGTCTCTTGTATTTTAAAATTCCTTACATAGATATTTATAAAGCAAGACTATTAATTATGGGCTGTCTATATATTACAAGGAGTTAAAGAAGAAAACTTGAACAAAGAGCCATAAAGGAGGGAGACAGCTATTTGGAAGATATGTTATTTGTTGAGTTCCCAAGCAGCTGCCGTCTGGGCCCCCTTGATCTGGGGGTTGGGAGTAGGAGAGACTGGGGGTGCAAAAAAAGAAGTGTGTGTGTGTGGGGGTATGTTTGAGTGAGTTTTCCAGATTGACTAGAGTCCAGGCTGGAAATAGGACAGATTACCATATAGGTGCCCTTTTTTGACTCAAATGAGCTGAGCTGAGTCAAAAAAGCACAACCAGTAGATTGAAAGGTTAGCTCTCCATGGAAGAATTTCCAGTGAACTCTCGCACAAATCCTTAAGGAAGTCAGTCTAAGAAATTGTTTACTTGTGCATGCTTATATTCTTCAGGACAGCCAGCTTCAAGCCATCTGGGTTTCACCGAGCACCTGAAATTGGACCTTAATGGAATAAACCGTGCAATGTAAACAAACCAGAAGAGCAGCGTTGGCAACTAAGACAAACCCCTTACGTTTGAGGAGGAGCAGCAGAGACTGGTTCTGCGTGTGTTCTGGTCTGGACTGAATTTTCTTTCAAAGAATTCAACTTGCTTTCCAGAGCAGGTGAGGAGAAGGAATGTGAAGCAGAATGATCAAATTTCATCCAAAAAGTACAGAAGTAATGGAATCAGCCATTACATTAATCCTCATCTCCAGACAAATTTTTCTTAAAATCAGCAGGTGGCAAAAGAGTGGGCCAAAGGTGACAAAGAACCAAATATGCTCTTTCCTTCTGCAAAGACTGTTGAAAGAACGACTGTCCTTGCCCCAGCCATGCAATGAAAACTGTTCTAAGCCTGGTAAAACATTAGGCAGTCTTGACTCTGGCTTTGTTTCTGGACAGGGGACATACAGAGACACAAAGACTATGAGGCAAGGACAATTGGATTCTATTCTAATTTTGTCACTTATTAGTTCTACAGTGTAAGCAGGAGGCTCTTGCTTTTTGAGTCATCATTGTTTCTGTAATGTAAAGAAGTCCTAAATCACTCTCTCCATCTCAAAGGTTTAGGGGCAGCCCAACACAGCCAACAGGCAACCAACAATGCAGGTTGTCTGTGTGCTCACCACAAGGGCAAGGACACAAAGGACTCGCATAGCTGTAAGAAAAGGCGAGGGACAAGAGCAGGCAGGGCACTTGCCTTGCATGTGACCAACCAGGGCTGTATTCCCAAGCATACCGTATGGTTCCCTCAGCACCACTAGGAGTGATCTCTGATCTCAGTGCCAGGAGTAAGCCCTGAGACCCCCAAGGTGGGGAGAAGGCAGGCAGGCAGGCAGGCAAGCTGGCTGGCCAGAGATCTCAATTCCAGGTCACTTCTTGAGTGTGGCGAGCTCCCACTACTACCTCCTCTAAGTTCCATCAAAGCAAAGACTGGCAGGAGCTCTGGTGTCCTCAATATCCTTATTGACAGCAGTTCCTTAATATTCCCTTCATGTCTAACACTGATTCCACAATTTACAAAGTTACAGTACTTTGTAAATTGTGATTAGTTTATCCTTTTAATTAAACTGTTAATTCTATGAACCTGAGCTTTTGTTGCTCTAGAGCCTAATGTGAGTACAGACCAAAGGACTCACCCCCAATTCCTGTGAGGTCAAGGAGCTTCTGCCTCAAAGATATCTGGGAATTGGAATCAGAAGAGCAAAACTTATGACTCCGGCAATGACAAGATTTCCAATGGTGACTTTAAAGAGTGTCCCAAGAAAGTAACCTGTTCTTCAGTGCCACTTCTTTGCTTAGTGTAGACTTCAAGCCCTTTATTTATATTCCAATTTATTTGTCAAAAACAAAACAGAACTTCTCTGGCTTAACTATGCAAATAGTATCTTCCTCCCTCCCCTCAAAAATGACCTTGTCTTCTAGTCTTATATTATGGTTTATCAATTGCAATCATCATTTTGTAATATCTGTGATAAATACCTTTTATTAATGTTCAGTAGGCATTTGATAAGCTCTTTACAAGTAAATGTAGAGAGTTTTTTAATATCAAGTTTCTCTTCAAGTTAAAGCTTTATATAGTACAGAGACAAATATTATCCAGATAAGAATCTGAGCAGGGATATATGAGACCCTCCTAAGATTCAGAGCTTCTCAAATGCTTTCATCAAAGTACCCCCTAATAACAAAGAATAATGAATGGAGAGCTCTAAAAAATCTAGGAACAGACTTTAAACATGCTGATGACAAGCAAACAACTGTCACTGAAGACACTCTTTTCATTTCAACATTCATGCAAAAATGTTTTTGCTTTTGTGCCTTCATTTCTATGTGTGTTTTGATATGATGTGAATGTTGTTTTGTTTGATTGTATATCAAGACCACCCACTTCAGTTGTTGGGGTGAGGGGGATATATGGTCCTGGGAATTAAACTCACAGCCTCACACATTTGAGGTATCTCTCTGGCCCACCATATGAATATTTTCAATGGTATGCCATGAAATCCCTTAGCTGTGCTCACACATGTTTGAATAAAAGTTCATAGATGAAACAAAGTTGTGCCATGCATGCCCAGGAAAATATTTGGTATTTTGTATTATGTAACAGTGCATACCCCCAGACTATGATGGTCTTTACTGAAATGCATTATTAAGCAAATCACAAGAGTAGCAGTGTTGCTTGAATCTTTTGTAGCTAAGCTAACTCCACTCTCAAGTTCTAATAGAGTCCCATTATGATGACATTCTGAGTGAGATATTCTATAGAGCATATACTACTCATAGAATGGGTATAAAATAATTTAAGGACAAATTATAAAACACTTATATCTCTGATATTTTTTCTTTTATTTATTGCAGAAGTTCACAAATATTTTTGACCTAACATCTCTTTTCAGAAGAAAAATTCCTTAGTGGCCTCCTGGAAAACTACTTTTTAAGCAAACAAATGGAAAGCTACTGAGGCTATTCCACTCACTGATCATTCTAGTGCCCCTTAGAGGTGGAGGGCTGATCACCTAGTTGTGGAATCATTGATTCTCTTCTTTCCCAACCAAATTGGAACTGTCAAAATCAATATTTGTTCCAATCTCTAATATTTGCATTTGAATGGTATACCATTAAATTTAAACCTTCTTATAGCTTCATAGATAAACAGAATCAGGAGAAATGAGAACAGCACATAAACCTTAAAAATAAGCACATTTTTAATTGATAGCAAAACTACAATTAGCTCATTCAAAAACACATATAATTCAAATATGTATATGAAAAATATTCACCCACATTTGTGTCAAGCACAAATTAAAGTCATACAAAATAACTCAAAATATTTTCTTCTAAAATTCTCCCATATATTCCAAATGATAGCTTTAAAGTTGAAGTCATTTCATATTTATCGAATGATACCTTGCCATTATTTTTTAGATGCAATATTTTTTTTTAAATTTTATGATACCACCATGAGATATACAATAACAAAAATGTTCATGTTTGTGTTTCAGTCATACAGTGTTCCAGCACCCATCACTCCACCAGTGAACTTTTTCCACCACAAATGTCCCCTGATTTCCTCCCACTGGCAAGACCTACTGACCCATGATTTGCCTGACCTTGGATATTGGTATCATACTTTTTTATATTCTGCAAATAAATGCAGTCATTCTATATCTGTCCTTTTTCCTTTGACTAATTTCACGCAGCATGATCCTCTCCATGTCCATCCATTTATAGGCAAATTTCATAACTTCACTTTTCCTGAGAGCTACATAGAATTTCATTGAGTAGATGTACCACAATTTCCAGTTCTCCAGCATCTGGTTGTTTCCAGATTCTCACTGGAATAGTGCTACTATGAACATAGAAGTGCACATGGTTTTTCTGCTGTATGTTTTTGGCTTCCCAGAGTATATTCCCAGGAGCGGTATGGCTGGGTCAAATGGGAGCTCAATTTCTAGTTTGGGGAGGAATTTCTATATTGTTTTTCCAAAAAGGCTGTACCAGCCAACAATCCCACCACCAATGAATTTTAGTCCCTTTCTCCCTGCCTCCATGTCAGCACATGTGTGAGATATCTTTGTTGCTTTTACTTCTAACCATCATTTTAATGCATACAGTAATGCCAATAATCAAAATATTTTGCCTTATCGATTTCCCTAGTTTTATTGAGATATGATTAATATATACCATAAGTTCAAAGTGTAAGGTTTGATTTACATACATTGCTAAATGACTTAGTTAGCCATCACTTTATATAGGTACAAAAAGGTTTTTTTTCCTTTTCTTTTTTTTACTTAAGTATAAAACATATGTAGACAATGAAAGAATTTTCATGATAGACTCAATGGGAATACTCAGGTTTGGGTATTTTTACTACTGATAAAGTTTAATTATTTGGGTGGTTGTGCCCACATTAGGCAAGTAAAGGACTATTTCTGGCTGTATAATTGAGGCATGCAGTATAGGAGATTGAATCTGAGTCTCACCAGAAAACACACATTCAGCCTCTTGAGTTTTGTCATTTTTTGTTTGTTTGTTTTTTGGGTCATGGATGCTCGGAGATGCTCAGGGGTTACTCCTGGCTTATCACACAGTCGTTACTCCTGGCAGTAGTTGGGGAACCATATGGGATGCCAGGGATCAAACCCAGATCAGCCTCCTGCAAAGGAAGTGGTCTACCCACTATACTATCTCTCCTGCCTCTCGAGCTTTTTTCAATGACTTTCTGAAAATGATTTAAACTGATTCAACATCACAGTCCTTGCCTTGACTCTACATCAATTTACTATGGTTAGAACTGGAAAATATCATGTTAAATGAAGTAAGGCAGAAGAAGGATAAACACGTATGATGTCACTTATATGTGATATTAATAGTATCTGGATAAGGTAATCCGAGGTTTAAAGTATAGGGAGAAGAAAAGGGGTTGTTTCCAGATTCTTGCTAATGTGAATAGTGCTGCTATAAAAATAAAAGTTTTATCATTTACAATTAGTAGTACACTGTTCCTTTCTCTGTATTACATAACATCTGATGCCCACACATTTGCAGTAGGTTCTACCTACACCAGACCTCCTGATCCATGTTTTGTCAGGCCTTGGATATTGGTATCATGCCATTATTTTTATATCTCGCAAATAAATGCAGTCATTCTATATCTCTACTTTTCCTTCCGGCAAATTTCACTTAGCATGATCCTCTCCATGTCCATCCATTTTTAAGTAAATTTCATAACTTAGTTTTTCCTAAGGGTTGCATAGTATTCCATTGTGTAGATGTACCAACTTTCTTTATTCAGTCATCTGTTCTCGGGCACTCTGGTTGTTCCAGATTCTTGCTCTTGTGAATAATGCTGCTATGAAAATAAAAATGCAGATGACATTTCTCTGTGTGTTTTTGGCTTCCCAGAGTATATTCCTAGGAGTGGTATATTGCCAGGGTATATTCCCAGGCTGGGTCAAATGGGAGCTCAATTTCTAGTTTTTGGAGGAATGTCCATATTGTTTTCCAAAAAGTATGGACCAATCAACATTCCTACCAACAATGGATGAGAGTCCCGTTCTCCCTACATTCATGCCATCACTAGTTGTTTGTGTTCTTTTGGATGGATGCCAGTCTCAGTGGCATCATATGATACCTCATTGTTTTGATTTGTATCTCCCTGATGATTAGTGATGATCAGAATATTCCATATGCTTTTTTTGTTTGTTTTTTGGGTCACACCCAGCAATGCTCAGGGGTTTTTCCTGGCTCTGCACTCAGGAATTACTCCTGGTGGTGCTTGGGGGACCATATGGGATGCCGGGGATTGAACCCAGGCCGGCATGGGCCAGCCGCGTGCAAGGCAAACGCCCTACCCGCTGGGCTATCTCTCCGGCCCCCATATGCTTTTTGGCCATTTGAAGTTCTTCTTTGTTGAAATTCTGTTCATTTCCTCTCCCCAATATTTGATGGGGTTGACTGTTTTCCTCTTTTGAAGTTCCCACCAATGCCTGATATTCCTGGATACTAGCTCCTTATCAGATGAGTACTTGGTGAATATTCTTTGCCACTGTGGACTGTCTTTGTATCTTGTTCACTGTTTCTTTTGAGGTGAAGAAAATTTTTAGTTTCATGTAGTCCCATATGTTTATCTTTGCTTCCAGTCATTTTTATAGTAGTGTTTCATCTTTGAAGATGCCTTTAGCTTCAATGTCATAGAGGATTTTTCCTGTTTTCTTCAATGTACTTTAGGATTCAGGCTGATATTGAGATTTGTAATCCTTTTTGATCTGATTTTTGTCCCTGGTGTTAGAGTGAAGTCCAAATTCATTTTTTTTTGCACATAATTGCCTAGTTTTTCAAGAATCACTTGTTGAAGAGGCTTTCCTTGCCCATTTTGTGATTTTTGCTCCTTTATCAAATATTTAATGATCATATATTTAAGGATGGGTGTCATGGTATTCAACTCTCTTCCATAGGTCTGCAGGTCTGTTTTTACTCCAATACAATGCTGTTTAATTACTACTACTTTGTAGCACAGTTTGAAGTTGGGAAAGGTGATGCCTCCCATCTTCTTTTTTCCCAGGAATTGCTTTAGCAATTAGTGGGGCTTTATTATTCCATACAAATTTCAGGATTGTCATCTCTGCGCTATTCACAATAGCTAGAAACTGGAACCAGCCTAAATGCCAGAGAACAGAGGACAGGCTAAAGAAACTGTGGTACATCTACACTATGGAATACTATGCAGCTGTCAGAAAAGATGAAATTATAAAATTTACCTGCAAGTGGATGGACATGGGGACTATCATGCTGAGTGAAATTAGTCAGAAGGAAAAGGACAGATATAGAATGACTGCATTCATTCTATATTCTATATAGGATATAAATAGATACCAGTGTTTTACTAAGTGTGGGAAATGGTAATGGCAGACTAAAACTCACCATTGAATATACACAAAGAGACTTAAGTGATAAACTCTAAATATCTGCAGGGCTAGCCACAATGTGTAAAAGAAGAGGGAGAGAGATGCAGAGACAGAGAGAGAGACAGAGAGAGAAAGAGAGGAAAGCGGGGGTACCTGCTATTGAGGCAGCCTGGGGGTGGGTAGGAGGGGGTGGGGTACATTGGTGGTGGGAATGGGAAACTGGTGGAGGGATGGGTGCTGGAATATTGTATTACCAAGAACCAATTATGAACACCTTTGTAATTGTATGTCTCATGGTGGTATAATAAAAAAAAATCAAATAAAACAAATTTCAGGAGTGTTTGGGAAATTTCTTTGAAGAATGTCATGGGTATCCTTATAGGGACCACATTAAATCTGAATAGAGGTCTAGGAAGTATTACCATTTTGACTATATTGACTCTCCCAATTTATAAGCAGAGAATGTGATTCTTTCCTCCCGTTTTCTTTTATTTCTTGAAGCAGCATTTTGTAGTTTTCTTTGTACAGGTCCTTTACACACTTGGTTAAGCTGATTCCTACGCATTTGATTTCATGTGGCACAATTGTGAATGGGATTGTTTTCTTAATATCCCTTTCTTCTCTATCATTATTAGTATATAGGACAGCCATTAACTTTTAGGTACTATTTTGTACCCTACCACTATACTATGGTATCTATTGTTTCTAGGAGATTTTTGGTAGAGAGTTTAGTGCTTTTTAGGTATAATATGTCATATGTAAATAGTGATAGCTTGACTTCTTCCTTGTCTATCTGAATGCCTTTAATATCCTTTTTCTTCCCTGATTGCTATGGCAAGTGTTTCCAGTACTATATTGAATAGAAGTGGTGAGAGTGGACATCCTTTTCTTTTCCCAATCTTAAGGGGAAGGTTTTCCCCCATTAAGAATGATGCTCACTGTGATCTTTTGGTAGAAGGTTTTCACTATATTGAGGAACTTTCCTTTGATTCCCATTTTATGGAGAGTTTTTAATCATGAACAAGTGTTGGATCTTGTCAAATGCTTTCTCTGAGTCTACTGATACAATCAAATTTTTTATTTTTTCGTTATTAATATTATGTATTATGTTGATTGACTTGCTAATGTTGAACTATCCTTGAATTCCAGGGATGAATCCTACTTGGTCATGATATATACACTATTTGCTGTATTTTGTTGAAGATATTTGCATCTGTGTTTATATGGGAGATTGGTTTGTAGTTTTGGTTTTTTTGGAATGTCTCTGTCGCTTTTTTTTTTTTTTTGCTTTTTTTGGGTCACACCCGGCAATGCTCAGGGGTTCCTCCTGGCTCTGCACTCAGGAATTACTCCTGGCGGTGCTCGAGGGACCATATGGGATGCCGGGGATCGAACCCAGGCCAGCATGGGCCAGCCGCGTGCAAGGCAAAGCGCCCTACCCGCTGGGCTATCACTCCGGGCCCCTCTGTCGCTCTTTGTATCAGGGTGATATATGCCTCATAGAAGCTTTTAGAAATGTTTCTGTTTCTTCTATTTCCTGGAAGAGCTTCTTCTATTTCCTGTCAGTAGGTCCACCCAAAAGTTTTGGGAAAATTCACTGGTGTATCCATCTGGACTTGGGCTTTTGTGTTTGGACAGACTTTTAATTACTTTTTCATTTTCCTCAATGGTGACAGGCTTATTCGGGTATTGAAGCTCATCTTGTTTCAGTCATGGGAGGCTATAGGACTTCAGAAATTGTCCATTTTTTTTCCAGTTTCTCTTTTTTCAAGGCACACAGACTCTACGTAATCTCTGATGATTTTTTTGAATTTCTCTGGTTTTGGTCATGATGTGCCCCTTTTCATTTCTGATTATATTTATTTGGGTTCTCTCTTTCCCTTTCCTTACCAGTCTTACAAGTGGTTTGTCGATCTTGTTTATTTTTTAATAAAACCAGTTCTTGGTTTCATTAATCTTTTGGATTATTCTTTGGGTGTTGATTTCCACTCTAAGTTTTATTATTTCCTTCTTTCTGCCTGGGTTGGGCTCATTTTGTTTGACTTTTTCTAAGACTTTGAGTTTTGAAGTCAGAATATTTATTTGGGCCCTTTTGAAGTACTTTTTTATATGTTTTTTGTCATTTGAATTTCTTCTTAGAGGACTTTTCAATTTATTTTTTTTCCTTCCCATTTTTGAGGGGATTGCCTGTTTTTTCTTGTAAAGTTCTAGCAGTGTCTTGTATATCTTGAATATTAATCCCTTTATCACATGAATACTGAGTAAATATTCTTTCCCAATCTGTGATCTGCCTTGAGTCATAGTTCACTGTATCACTGTATCACTGTCTTCACGTTCATCATTGATTGGCTTGAGTGGGCACCAGTAATATCTCCATATGTCTTGTCTCATGCTTGTAGAGCCCAAAGGCATCTGCTTGCTCCAGGAACATAAAGAGCCTCAAACCATTCCATCAGATCATAGGAATGAGGTCTATAATTGTTACTGGTATATGGCATATCAAATACGACAAGGGAGGCTTGCCAGGCTCTGCCATGTGGATGGCATACTCTTGTAGTCACCTCTAAATCCAGCATTTATTGATGAACTGTGCGGCCCCTCATGGAGTGGGGGTTGTCTGGCTTGTTGCAAGGCTCTGCTGGTGTGGCGGGCCAGGGCTAGAACCAGCCATCCCTCCCGGGTGCCTTGTGAGCTCAGGGAGAGCCGGTAGCAGCTTTGCCCCATGTCTGTGAGTCTCTGGATCCACTAAATATACCAATCCAAATCCTCCAGAGCCAATAATCTTGCCTAGCACCCATTGTTTTCCTTCCATGTCATCCAAAACCTTGCCTTCTGGAAGTGGGACAGGAAGCTTATTTCTCATTCCTTTTCAGTGGCATCACGTCTGCTGGCAGAAAATCGCGGAAGCAGGGGCTCGTCTGGGCGCGGCCTGGAAGCCCACGTCGACTCAGCTAGCAGCTTCTCTCCCAGAAGAGAGAGTGGCAGAGCACCGAACTGAGGACTCTGGAAGCCAGAGGTGCAGAAGCTTCTTAGTTTCATGTAGTCCCATATGTTAATCTTTGCTTCCATTTGCTTGGTCAATGGTGTTACATCTTTGAATATACCTTTAACTTCATTGTCATGAAGTGTTTTGCCTACATTTTCTTCCATGTACCTTATTTACTCAGATCTGATATTGAGATTTTTAATAAATTTTGATCTGACTCTTGTGCATAGGGTTAGATAGAGATCTGAGTTCATTTCCTTACATGTATCTGTCTAGTTTCACAGCACCCCCTGTTAAAGAGGCTTTCCTTGCTCCACTTCATATTTCTTACTCCCTTTTCACAAATTGAGTGATCATATATTTGAGAGTGTCTGTAGGATAATCAGCTCTATTCATTGGTCTGCATGTCTGTCTTTACTCCAGTAACATGCTGTTTTAATTGAAACTGCTTTGTAAAGTTTGAAGTTTGGGAAAGTGATACCTCCTATCTTCTTTTTTTCAAGGATTACTATAGCTATTTGTGAGGGGTTATTGTTCCATAGGAATTTCAGAAGTGTTTGAGCAATTTCTTTGAAAAAATGTCATACGTATGCTTATAGGAACTGCATTGAATCTTTGTTACGCTTTGGGAGTATTGCCATATTGACAATGTTGATTCTCCCAACTCATGAGCAAGGGTTATGTCTCCATTTCCTCGTGTCCTCTCATTTCTTGAAGAAGCAGTTTGCAGTTTTATTTGTATGTGCTGTTTTCATCCTTAGTTAAGCTGATTCTGAGGTACTTGATTTTCTGAGGCACAGCTGTAAGCGGATTTTTTTAATATACATTTCTTCTCTTTCATTATTTGCTTATAGGAAAGTCACTTTTAGGTATTGAGATTATATCCTGCTGTTCTACATGTTTTTTTAGTTCTAGGAGCTCATCTCACACCACAGAGACTGGCACACATTCAAAATAACAAGCACAACCAGTGCTGTTATGGATTTAGGGAGAAAGGGACTCTCATACATTATTGGTGGGAATGCCAACTGATGCAGGCAGCTTGAAAAACAGTATGGACATTCCTCCAAAAACTAGAAATTGACTTCCCATTTGATCCATCAAAACTATTTCTGGCAATACACCCTGGGGACCCAAATTCACACAGAAGAAATGCCATCTGTAATTGTATGTTCATTGCAGTACTATTCACAATAGCCAAAATCTAGAAACAACTTGAGTGCCTAGAACAGAAGACTGGATAAAGGAACTATGGTACATCTACACAATGGAAAACTGTGTTGCTATTAGGAAAAAAGAAGTCATGGAATTTGGCTATAAATGGATAAACATGGAGAGTGTCGTGCTGAGTGAAATGAGTAAGAGGAAAGTAGATATACAATAGACTTCAATAGATTGATTGCATTCATTTGTGTGATATAAAATATATTATGGGGCTGAGTGATAGTACAGCAAGTAGGGCATTAGCTTTCATGCAATCAATGCAATTTTGATCCCGGCATCCCATATGACCCTGAGTGCCACCAGGAGTAATTCCTGAGTGAAGAGCCAGGAGTAACTCCTGAGCATTGCTGGGTGTGACCCAAAAAACAATATATGTGTTGTGTACATTCCAGAAGGCTAAATAGAAACTTTGGACATGGGAATGCCCTGGTGGACAGTTCCACAATGAAACTGACCACATCATCTTCGATCAAAGGTTTTGCCTGACCGATGTTGCTGTTGTCCCAAAATTCCAAACAGTATTGGAACACAGTCTCCTTCATGCAAAATTCTACTATTCTACTTCACGCAACGGGGGAGAAAGGGCTGCAAAGTTTAAGAAGAGAACTCCCAGAACGACCATCAACTGGGAACTTTTTGGCACCACTAGGGCAACATGGGAAGATACCATCATGAAGAATACAACCTACTGGTTCAGCACCTCCATGATTGTGCGAAGAATGCTGAGAGAGAAAAAACACAAAAGGACACCTGCCTTCAAAAACTCTCCAGCTCATTCGCCAACGTGGCAAGGTGCGAGACTCAGGTGACCAAAAGTTAATATCCAAGCTTGCAAAGCAGTGCAGAGAAGCGATAAAGGAAGACCTCAAAGAGAGAAGAGCAGAAATACTGGAAGATGCGGCAGAAGCCAGGAAAAGCATTCACAACACCCGCATGTCCTTCGCCAACTATAAGACTAAGACAACTGCCCTCCAATGTCCTGATGTATCGATCACATCCTTGAGAAAGGCAATGGAGATGATTATCCAGACTTCTACTCAGATCTCTTTGATAGCCACGTCCACCTGCCCACACACCAAATTCCTCAGGATGGATATGTCGTTCCCAACGTTCTCCCTTCTGAAATCCAACATGACATTTCGTCAATAAAGAAGGCCCAGACAAAAGTCATATCCGAAACCCTGAAGAATGTGCCTTCAGTACTCAACAATACACTAGCTCGGCTCTTCACACGCTACCTGTCCGAATGCAAGGTGCCCTCCCATTGGAAAACCAGCAAGACAGTTCTACTGTTCAAGAAGGGAGACATCCAAGACATTGGCAACTATCGCCCCATCTACCTGTTCTCTGTCATCTACAAGCCGTTCACTCGAGTCATCCTGAACAGTATTGTCAGAACATTAGATGAAGGACAACCATGCGAGCAAGCTGGCTTCCAAAACGGATTCAGCACAATCAACCATATCCACACGGTAACCAAGCTCATTGAAGTGTGTAGTGAGTTCAGGATGCCACTCTGTCTCATGTTCTTTGATTTAAAGAAAGCCTTTGATTCTGTGGAGACTGAAGAGGTCATCGAAGCCATAGCCAAACAGGGCGTTCAAATCCAATGCATCAAGATCCTTCGTGAGCTGTATTATGGATTCACCACCAGGATCTCACCATTCTACAAAGTAGTGATCATCAGTGTCAAAAGAGGGGTTCAGCAGGGGTGATATCATTTCACCAAAACTCTTCAGTGCCACACTTGAGAACAATATGCAACAATTAGAATGGGAAAGAATGGGAGTAAAGATAGATGGTTGGCAAATAAACCACCTCCACTTTGCTGATGACATCATTCTAATAACACCAAACATTAGCCAAGCAGCACAAATGCAGGCTGACTTTGACTGTCAATGTTGAAAGATAGGTCTACAGCTGAATCTCAACAAAACAATGTTCATGAGAAATGAACTAGTTCCAGATGCTTCATTCACTCTCAATAGAACAGACATCTCTGAATGCAGCAGTTATGTGTACATAGGTCGAGAAGTCAACACGATGAACGACCTTAAACATGAGCTGCGCAGGAGGAAGAGAGCAGCATGGAATGCCTTCAAAATCTAGAAGAAATAGCTAAAAAGATAAAGAACCACCTACTCCAGGCACATCTCTTCAACTCCACCATTCACCCTGAATTAACATACACCTCAGAGACCTGGGCCCTACAAAAGCAGGATGAGAATGCTATTTATAGGGTCTCCCAAAAAGAGGAATTGAAAGAGCTATGCTTGGAATATCACACCTCACTCAATTGAAAGAAGGAATCCAGAGCTCCGACCTCCTTCGCTGTTCTAGAGTCAGGAATGCTGTCTCATTTGCCAAGGCATTGAAAATTAGATGGGCTGGACATGTAATGCAATTTGGAGATGACCACTGGACTAGAGCCATTACCGACTGGATCCCATGGGATGTCTAAAGATCACGTGGGGTGGCCTGAGTGATAGTCCAGCAGGTAGGGCATTTGCCTTGCACCCGGCCAGTCTGTGCCGGCTCGGGTTCTATCCCCGGCATCCATATGGTCCCCGAGCACTGCCAGGAGTAATTCCTGAGTGCAGAGCCAGGGAGAAACCCCTGAGCATTGCCGGGTCAATCCAAAAAAGCCAAAAAAAAAAAGATCACATGGCCGCCCACCTACAATGGTCAGACTTAGTCAAGACCCTGAACAAACGGTTTGAGGCTCTTTGTATTCCTGAAGCAACCCGATGTCATTGGGCTACACTGGCACGTGATAGGGTCAAATGGAAATATTACTGGTGCCCACTCAAGCAAATCGACAAATAAAGGATGTCAAGTGTTCAAGGGAAGTTTATATATATTTATATATAACAATATAAATATATAAATATATGTAATGAGACCTACACCTATGCTGTTTGGCTGGCCCCATGTGGAAGCAATCCATGGAGCTGACCTCCCAGTAAGGGACTCAGCCAGTCCCTGGTCGAGTCCAATGTTGCTCCAAGGGTTTTCTCACACGTGCGGGGAGGGACCACACTGGCTGGTCTCAGAGAGAGAGATTTGGGCTCTGCCCTTTCCTCCACCTCCATGCCAGCTTTCCCGAAGAGAGACCCACCCATTCCAGACTCACAGCTCCCCTTGGCACAAGGCCGCAAGACATTATTAGATGATACTGATTTTTGGATAAGGTCCTTCCCAGGGGACTTTCATATTTATGCAGTGTATACAGTTCTAGACAGGTTCTAACTGATGTCCATCATCACAGTGAGCCTAGCAGGAAGCCAGAACAACCCACATGTCACGAGTTCAGTCATTCTCAACTTTCAGACTCCATAGTTCCTCAGAGCTCCATCCAAGCGAAAACCTCATCTTTCCCCTATAAGTTTCATCAGTAAATGCTCAAGATGAGAGCTTTCTACTGACAGTATACCACCTACATGGCAGAGCCTGGCAAGCTACCTGTGTTTTATTTGCTATGCCAAAAGCTAGAAACAATTATGGTGCGTCAATTCCGTGACCTGAAGAATGGTTTGAGGCGCTTCCTGTCCCTGGAGCAAGCAGATACCCTCAAGCTACACTTGCTTGAGACAGGACTTATGGAGAAGTTACTAGGGCCCGCTCAAGCAATTCGATGAACAATGGGAAGACAGTGATACAGTGATACAGTGATATAAATATATAAATATATAAATATATAGATATATAAATTATAGATATATAGACATATAGACATATAGATATATAGATATATATATATATATATATATATATATATATATATAAAAAATGAGACTACTATCCAAGGAACAATGGGCCAGGAAGACTTGTCAAGCACTGGAATCCACCAAAAATGTATGGGAGTAGAGGGGTGGTAAAATAGATAAGGGATCAGTTTGACAATAATAGTTGAAAACAGTTGTGCTGGACTAGAAACGAGTATTGAAAATAGGTAAAGGAATATGCATGTTATTCGATATGCCAAAAACAGTAACAAAGATGGACCTCATTCCCAATGAATGGATGTTGCTGGTGCCACTCAAGCAAATCAATGAACAATGGGAAGACAAGTGATACAAGTGATAAGTCTTGTTTTGCAAAACACAATGTATAAAAAGAGAGAGAGAGAGACTAAGAGAGGGGGGAGTGCCTGCCATAGATATAGGTTATGGGGGGAATGGGTGTGAGGGAGGGAAACTGGGTACACGCTTGCTGGGAAATGTGCACTGGTGAAGGAATGGTGTTGGAACAGTGTACCACTGAAACCCAAACATGAACAGCTTTGTAATGCTTTATTGCATGGCGACTCAATTAAAAAAAAAGGAAAAGGAAAGGAAAAGAGCACTTTTTGGGACAGTGCATATTGTCTTTGTTGGAAAGGTCACTGTCACTGTCTTCCTGTTCATCATCGATTTGCTCGAGCGGGCACCAGTAACATCTCATGCAAGTAGAGCCCAAGGGCACATGCTTGCTCCAGGAACATAAAGAGCCTCAAACCATTCCATCAGGTCATGGGAATGAAGTCTCTAATTGTTACTGGTATTTGACATATCAAATACGACACAGGTAGCTTGCCAGGCTCTGCTGTGCTGGTAGCATACTCTTGTAGTCACCTCTAAATCCAGCATTTATTGATGAACCGCCAGCCGCTTCCAGCGCGTGAGCCAGGCTGTGATAGGCTGGTCTGCTGGGTGGAGTTCTGACCAGGGGAAGTCCGGATGTGGGAAATGGAGGCCCCTCATGGAGTGGGGGGTAGTCTGGCTTGTTGTGAGGCTCTGCTGGGGTGGGGGCCAGGGCTAGAACCTGCCATCCCTACCGGGTGCCTCATGAGCAGCTGGGCACAGGGAGAGCCAGTAGCAGTTCTGCCCCATGTCTCTGAGTCCCGGAGCACAAACAAAGATGTGGGACAAAGCACAAACAAATAAAAAGCAGACAATTTAGTCCGGTTTTATCTCTATGGAAAGCTATGGTGCACAGGAAAGTGGCAGGCAACTGCAGATAGAGCTTAAAGCTCTTTTCCAGCTGAATTAAAGAAGCCGCCAAGAAATCTGACCTTTCAGTTCCTTAAACCAAAGGTCCAGGAAAACCTCTACTTTAAACTTAACAGCATGCTCACCAAATCTGGCACTTAGTTCCAGTTGGGAGAGGTGCAGTTTAACAATTACGAAAATCACAATAGTTAGCACCAGAAAAGGCCAAAATAAAGAATAATCTTGAAGAATGTTGCAAAGCTCCCAGAGCTTTGCTCTTTGACTATTATCAAATTGAGAACAGGAAGAACGACAAGGCTTTTGGGACCTGAACGGCTCAGGGAATTCCGTTCGTCCATTTGATCCTCATCAGAGCTTGTAAGAGGTCTGAAAGGACTGAAATGAATCTTGTTCATGACATGTGCTCTCCTCCCTTCTTCCATTTCCAGCTTAGAATCAAAAGGTACTTGTATAGCACCTTATTTCAAGTATTATAGAAGTAATCAGCCTGGTTACTTTTGTACATCTTTTCTGAAAGACTCAATACAAATACTCACATTGGGATCAAATGAGCCTTTGAAACAAAATCTAAATTCCTGTTCTTAAACCTGGGACCTATGGAACAGTGCAAATCTGTCAAAATTCAACTAATTATGTAGCAGCTAAACAGTCGCAGATGTCACTGATCACTTGACATCCCGTTGTTCAATTTGCTCAAGCAGGTGCCAGTAACATTTCCATTTGACCCTGTCACATGCCAGTGTAGCCCAATGGTATCTGCTTGCTTTAGGAATATGAAGAGCCTCAAACTGTTCATTAAGGGTCTTGACAAAGAAGTCTGACCATCTTGTAGGTGGGTGGCCAGGTGGTCTTTTGACGTCCCATGGGATCCAGTCGGTAACTGGTCTAGTCCAGCAATCGTCTCCAAATCGCATTACATGTCCAGCCCATCTGATTTCCGATGCCTTGGCAAACGAGACAGCATCCCTGACTCTGGAATGGCAACGGAGGTCGGAACTCCAACCTTAAAAAAAAAGACCTTAAAACTCTGCTCTTTTTAAGCAAGAAGAGCAAATGTCACACTAACTAAAAATTGTCATTGTGTAACACTGGATTTAATTGATAAAATCCTATATTTTCTGGTTTTGTTTCTGTGTTAGCCGTCTGCCGACCCTTGAAATAGTCCTCCTATTTCTCTTAGTTCATGTAAAAAAGTTAAAGAATGTGGTCTCAAACAGAAGAAAGAGAAAACTGTACTGTGAGTATTGGAAGAACAATCTGTAGAGCCTCAACCTTCTAGAGTTCACAGAATTTGGTGAGAAAGATTTTAAGGAAAGAATACCAATCAACCTTCTTACTCCCTGCCTTCCTTTTTATTTTTCCTTCCTTCCTTCCTTCCTTCCTTCCTTCCTTCCTTCCTTCCTTCCTTCCTTCCTTCCTTCCCTCTTTACATGTTATTTCCACCTTTTCTTATCTTTTTTCCTTCCTTTCTTCTCTTTCCCTTGTCACTCTCACATATAATCTTTGGGTATCTCTATAGGTGAACTCTAGGCTTCTTTCTATGACAGGGCTGAGGTCAGAAGTCTTATGGACCTCCCATGTGATATGTTCCATGCCTGCATCCACACAAAGCACAACTGAAGCATCAATGGTGAGGCCAAGCCTCATGAGGAAAGGATGCTGAAGCTCAGCTCTTAGAAACCCCAGGAATTAATCAATTCATCAGCACTGACAATTTGATGAGTTTCAAGGTAACAAGTGGTTTTCTTCAGACCCTTCCCAACTCCAAGGGACTAGTGACAGTCCTGGTTCTTAGCTTAAGGGAGTTTCCTGGTGAAGAAGCCTCCTCGACAGGTCTTAGCAGCACATTAAACAGCAATATAAAAGTTTTTCTTTCTTTACTCAGGCCTTCTAGTAAATATCCTGCCTGAGATATATTATCAATGTCATTCAGTTTGCTTCCTTTATAAAACAAAGGTGTGTGAAAGAATTTTTTAAAATCCTTAATTGGCAGACTGGAAAGATAGTAAAATAATAGGCCATGTGCCTTGCATGTACTGACCCAGATTCCTCATATGGTTCCCCTGCCAAAAGTGATCCATGGGCACCACCAGGTGGGGCTAATAAAATAAAGACTTTATGTGCAATTTGTTTTGGTGAGGAGGCAGAGCTAAGTGATGCTTAGCTGTTACTCCTGGCTCTGTGCTCAGGGATCACTCCTGAAGTGCTTGGGGACCTACAGGATGCTGAGGATGGAACCCAGGTTGGCGATGTGCAAGGCAATCATCTACCTCTGTAAAATTCAACATTTTTAAAGGATCCCTATTTATCTAAGAACTTTTTACCCTAAAGATAAAAACCAACCTACTCTTCAATACCAAAATAGCCAAAGCCCAGAGACCATTCATAGAAAGGGAGATTTTTCTGCCACTGAAGTGCGAAGTTTATCAAGAATTCTTGGCAACAGTGTGGTGAAGATGGGCCTGAGACTCAAGATCCACAATTGCCCTTAATAAATGTGGAGTGATAGTAAAAATGCATCTTCTTTGGCTTCACAATAGGCTCTGATTTGGTTCAGCTGCTAGAATTGTCCCAGCTACTAAAATCAGAGGCTCAGTAAGCAGCCATCCAGAGGGTCTTGTGCAGGCTGAGAGAAGAGCATGGACAGCCAGAAGGGAAATCATGCCTTATCCATCTGAAGGCTCAGTCAGCTGTGAGTCACAGGAGCTGCTGTTGGGATTTTTTTTGAAATACTGGAATATATTTGCACAACGTAACAATACCCCCTTGGCTTCTGTGGCCTTTCTTCCCATCTATCTGAAACCATCCAATCTCTACTCATAATAGTATCAAGAAGACAGAAATGGATGGAACGGCCTATGGAGATCTCTGGCCTATGGTCTTGTCATCTCTTGGCCTATTTTGGGGCCTCAGCATTAAGATGTAAGGTTCACTTTACCCAGTAAATGAATAACTCTAGTTGCAAAAATGTAAATGAAACAACATCCTGAAAACCTGAATCCTGAGAATATGCACTACTTTTTTCTATTTTTTTAATGCAGTGAATAACTTAGGCAAAGCTGGTAAAAAGATGGAGAAGGATGCTCAAAATTTCAAATCTGAGACCTCAAAACCAGATAAGATGAATATATTGACAGAGTTGTGTAGAAGGCAGCGAAACATAAAATTTGAATTGCAAAATGCAATGTCGTTGCCCAGGGGAAGTGACTATTTATTTTTATCCCTTAGTATAAAAAAGTGATGCTGTAGTCACCAAACACTTGGGAAGGAATTTATAGACTTCTGTAATAATTAACATCACTTTACAGGCACGGTCCTAAAAGTGACTAAAAGCTACAACAAATCAAAAGACAACAAAGTAGATCCTTGTGTTTCTTTTGATTTTCAAAATGATAATGACAATAGCAGCTAACTTTTATGGAATACTGAATTTTATGGAATACTGAAATTAGTGAGAATTTGGCTGAGAACTTTATATAATTATCTCCTTTCATTTCTATAACTAATAGCATTTAGTGATTCTGAATCAGATTTACTAGACTGTCAGTCTCTTAAGGGCAGACATTATATTTCACTCATAGAAGCTCAGTGCTAGAAGCTGAATCAGAATTCAATAAAACTTCGTCCAATAATTTTTGAAAAAATATGAGATGGGATTTGATAGTTATGAGCAGGTTTAAGAGATCAAACCTATTTTTCATCTCTTACCCACTATTGAATTTGTTTAATGCATTTCTTAACAAGTACATAATGTTTTATTCTCTTTAACTAAAATAAGATACTATAGATCAGACACAGAAGAACAATATATTTAATAGCAAGTCATTACAAAAAATCTCATGAATATTTCTAATCTTGAAGTATTTTTTTCCTGTAAATGAAACATCTTAAACAGGAAAACTAAAATTTTCCATCTCTTTCATTGTTAGGGATTTACAAAAGAAAGTGAAGAAAGAAAGATCTTCTCAAGCTTATCATTTGTGTCTATAAAATCCTCTGAAACCATGTAGTCAATCTGACAAATAAGTACGGCAATTAGAACTAATTACAGGAAGATCAGTCGACAGTAAAAAAGTTGAACTATAGTGTTGTGTCAGTATACAGTATAGACAGTTGGAATGTTGATAAGAAATCTACAAAAAAATAGCAGTTCTAGATTTAAACAAGTTGAAATTCAAAAAATGTATCTGTACATTGTTGTTGGGAATTTAGAACTTATTTGCCCATGAACATCAAGTTATAAATGACGGTTAGTATTAACTGTGTGATGAGTTAGAAAGGTATTTGGCTAGACTCCCAGTCCTTGATCAGGGCTTACCTGAGCAGTCACAGATTCTCCTTGCCAGGCAGAGGGCAACAAAAGGTGGAAGGACAAAGGCACCCTGCTAGTTATGCAAGCCCCTGGGTCTTTGGATTTACAAAAGGATAAAATGTGCACCACAGGGCTCTAATAGAAGTAGCAGAGCTCCTGAAGAGTCGTGTTCCTCTCATCTCTATCCTGGTCTGTGATGGAGCAGTGGGGCTTAGGACTCCCATTAGTCTGCTTAGGCTAACTAACAAAGTATACAAAAATGGCGTGGAGGAATGCTACTAAGTTCAACCATAAGAACTTAAAAATCTTATAGGTCTGGGGACTAGACGTCTGAGATCAAAATGTCAACGGACTGGCACACATCCAAAACAGCAAGAACAACCAGTGCTGGCGTGGATGTGGGGAAAAGGGACTCTCATCCACTGTTGGTGGGAGTGCCGGCTGGTCCAGCCATTTTGGAAAACAATATGGGCATTCCTCTGAAAACTAGATATTGAGCTCCCATTTTATCCAGCAATAGCACTCCTGGGAATATACCGAGAGACTGAAAAACACATAGCAGAAACACTATCTGTACTTCTTTATTCATCTCTGCGCTATTCACTATAGCTATAATCTGGAAACAACCTAAATACCCTAGAACAGAGGACTGGCTAAAGAAACTGTGGTTCATCTACACTGTGGAATACTATGCAGCTGTCAGAAAATATAAAATTATGAAATTTACCTGCAAATGGATGGACATGGAGACTATCATGCTGAGTGAAGTTAGTCAGAAGGAAAAGGACAGATATAGAATGATATAAATAGATACCAGTGTTTTACTAAATGTGTGAAATGGTAATGGCATATTAAAACTCACCATTGAATATACACAAAGAGACTTAAGTGATAAACTCTAAATATCTGCAGGGCTAGCCACAATGTATAAAAGAAGAGGGAGAGAGATGCAGAGACAGAGAGAGAGACAGAGAGAGAAAGAGAGGATACTGGAGTACCTGCTATTGAGGCAGCCTGGGGGGTAGGCAGGAGGGTGGGGTACATTGGTGGTAGAAATGGGGCACTGGTAGAGGGATGGGTGCTGGTATACTGTACTACCAAGAACCAATTATGAACACCTTTGTAATTGTATGTCTCACGGTGGTATAATAAAAATTTTTTTTAAAAAAAAGAATAAAAAAAACTCGTAAAAAAACCCAAAATGTCAACGGGGTTGATGCCTTCTGATACCTCTTCCCCTCACTAAGGGAGCTGCATTCTTCCTCTGTCTGATCATTAGCTCTCTGTATGTGTCATCAAATCCCCTTTTTGTAGAAGACACCAATCACATTAGATTAAGGTCCATGCTGATGACCTCATTTTACTTTAATTTCGTGTTAATGTTTCTAAATAAGGTCATAAGTCTGAAATATTTAAGATTAGGATTTGAGCATACAATAGGACACAAGTTTCTCAATCCAATTCTCATTCCTTTTCAAAACAGAGAGACAACAGAAGTGACATATTTGTCCCCAAGACCTAGAACAGAGCTGGTCAATGCTGCCTGAATCTAGAGTGGATAAAGCTTTTTTATGCTCTAAGTGCAGGTGCCTGCAAGAGACTCTGTGAAGCTACATTTCCTATATGTCACCCATGGAGACAGTTTTCCATGTACTAATCAGACATTCTCTTAGCAAATGCAGCAGGAGAACTATGGTAGCAGAGTTGGTGGATTCAATGCAATCTCTCCCTCCATTTTTCTATGATTAATTTTGTATGAATCATAGCTAAAGAATCCTGTCCCATGGTCCTAGTCACACCCCCTGGAGACCTCCAAAGCCTCTTAGAGTTTGAACTATTAGTTCTGAGGGTGTATCCATGAAATCACCTAATGTTCTGCATATTCTCCTTGGATAACAAACTCCCCAGGACTTCACACTGATCTGAATTCAGTCTTTTAAGACAACTTAAAAGTCTGTCCTGGTCTCCAGGACCCAAAGGTCCTCATGCTATTAATCAATCAGGTGACTTCAGGTTTCTAGAGGGTTTTTTGAATCTAGAGTTTTAAATATTTTTCTCATTTCCCTCACCAAATACAAGTTGAACAGCTCTACTGTGTAATGTATGCTCTGGGGTTATGCTGTTTTCTGCCGGAAAGAGAATGGTACTTTCCTGGACTTTAAAGATATTTGGTTACCCTCTTACACCCTCAGGACTCTGGGAACATTGATCCTTCAACTTCTGTCTGAATTCCTGTTCTCCAGCCTGAGATTGTTGTAGAGCCAGGGGCAGGTCTCCAGGACAAACACCATCAGTTGATCTCACCCCTTCACATACTGCCAGTCATCTTTCCACAGATAAAGACCATGCAAATCCTCACCAATTCTGAGCTTGCCTCTAAGTTCCTCAAATGCCCAGACTTGTCTGTAACCCCAGTTTCAGCTTAATCTGGAGCTTCCAGTACACGTGGAATGTCAAACAACAAGGTAAAAATAAATATGAAGTCTGAATTATCATCACAGAAGGGTCTCAGGCAGGAAAAAAATAAAAACAAAAAAATGGAGCCTGATTTCAAGGCCACATGATAACTTTATGGCCAAGAATTCTTGGACTGTTCATTTTCTACATTGAGTGTGGGATCACACAAGAAGAATAAGATCATCTCCTGAATGAATGAATAACACAGCATAGACTCTGCAAGTGCATTTGAAATTACAAAGTCTGGTTGGAGAAGAAAAGCAGTTATTGAGAAAGAAAACATAGGAGCCAGAGCAATCATATATACATGTATATGTATGTATGTATATATATATATATATATATATATATATATATAAGAGAATTTGCCTTGATCCCTGGCACACCATATGGGTCCCCAGAGCCTTCCAAAAGTGATCCCTGAATGCAGAACCAAAAGTAAAGCTTGAGAACTGCTAGTTATGACCACATGCAAAAAAAAAAACAAACTAAAATATGAGTCTATCAAAAACAATGAGCTTTTTAAATTTTATTCTACCTCTGTGAGATACATTTACAAAGCTTTTTATGATTGGGTCTCAGCCACACAGTGTTCCAGCATCCAACCCTTCCAAAATCCCCAAATTCCCTCCCTACTCCCCACTCTGCCTCTATTGTAGGCAATTTTTCTTTTTTTTTCTATCTTTTCTTTCTTTTTCTTTCTTTCTTTCTTTCTTTCTTTCTTTCTTTCTTTCTTTTTCTTTCTTTCTTTCTTTCTTTTCTTTCTTTCTTTCTTTCTTTCTTTCTTTCTTTCTTTCTTTCTTTCTTTCTTTCTTTCTCTCTTTCCTTTCTTTCTTTCTTTCTTTCTTTCCTCTCTCCCTCTCTTTCTTTTTCTTTCTTTCTTTCTTTCTTTCTTTCTTTCTTTCTTTCTTTCTTTCTCTCTTTCTTTCTTTCTTTCTTTCTTTCTCTCTTTCTCTCTCTCTTTCTTTCTTTCTTTCTTTCTTTTCTTTCTTTCTTTCTTTCTTTCTTTCTTTCTTTCTTTCTTTCTTTCTTTCTTTCTCTCTTTCTCTCTCTCTTTTTCTTTCTTTCTTTCTTTCTTTCTTTCTTTCTTTCTTTCTTTCTTTCTTTCTTTCTTTCTTTCTTTCTTTCTTTCTTTCTTTCTTTCTTTCTTTCTTTCTTCTTCTTCTTCTTCTACTTCTTCCTCTTCTTCCTCTGCTTCTTCCTCTGCTCTTCTTCTCCTCCTCCTCCTCCTCTTCCTCCTCCTCCTTCTCCTCCTTCTCCACCTCCTCCTTTTTCTTATCTACTTCTTCTCTGCTCATCCTCCTCTTCCTTCTCCTTCTTCTCCTTCTCCTTCTTCTCCTATTTCTCTGTCTGCTCTCTCTCTTTTTCCCTTCTCTTTCAAACTGTGGCTTGCAATACATACATTTAGGGTTTAGTTACCATGTATATCACATTGCCTATAAAAACACTGAGTTTGAAACTTCTTGTTTTTGTTTTTGTTGTTGTTGTTTGTTTATAATTGAATCACTGTGACATATGCCGCTACAAGGTTGTTCGTGATTGAGTTTCAGTCTTACAATGTTCCAATACCATCCAACCACCATGTACACACTCCATCAAAAATGTTCCAGTTCCCTATCACCACCTGCTATCCCTAACACCAACCCAGCCTGCATCTAAGAGAAGGCATTTTCTTCTCTCTTGCTCTCATTCTCTAATTCCACTGGGTATATCTAATATTTTAAAGCCTTTAAGCACTCATTTTAGTTGTTATTAATATTTCATTTTTTAAATATTTTATTATACCACTGAGATATACATTTACAAAGATGTTCATGTTTTTTAGTCATACTTTTTCAGTCATACTTACAGTCATGCTTTATTTTGGGAATTTCAGCATCAATTCCTTCATCAGTTCTCATTTCCCACCACCAATGTCCCCAATTCCCTACCCACTCCCCCCCACTTTGTCTCTCTCTCTCTCTCTCCCCTTCCTTCTCTTACACATTGTGGTTTGCAATCATACATTTAGATATTATCATGTGTATCACTTTGCCTCTATTCAATCCTCAGTTCTAGGGTGGTATTATCATTTCCAACGATTATTAGCACACTGTTCTCTTCTGTGTCATACCTAACTTCTGACTACCACACACTTGTGGTTGATACCACACACTTGTGGGGAATGAGAAGGAGGAGCTCATTCGTCAACGTGGAGCCTCAGGTGACCAAATGCTAACATCCAAGCTTGCAAAGCAGTGCAGAGAAGTGATAAAGGAAGACCTCAAAGAAAGAAGAGCAGAATTACTGGAAGATGCAGCAGAAGCCTAGAAAAGCATTCACAACGCCCGCCTGTCCTTCGCCAACTATAAGACCAAGGTGACTGCCCTCAAACATCCTGATGGATCGATCACATCTTCCAGAAGGCAATGGAGAAGATCATCCATGACGTCTACTCAGATCTCTTTGATAGCCACATCCACCTGTTCACATACCAAATTCCGCGCAGGATGGATATGTCGTTCCCAATGTTCTCCCTTCTGAAATCTGACATGCCATTTCATCGGTAAAGAAGCAAACATCACCAGGCCCAAAAGTCAGACCAGAACACGTGAAGAATCTGCCTTAGTACTCACCAATACACTAGCTCAGCTCTTCACACGCTACCTGTCCGAATGTATAAGGTGCCCTCCCATTGGAAAACCAGCAAGACAGTTCTACTGTTCAAGAAGGAGACATCCACGACATTGGCAACTATCGCCCCATCTACCTGTTCTCTGTCATCTACAAGCTGTTCACTCGAGTCATCCTGAACAGGATTGTCAGAAATTACATGAAGGACAACCATGCGAGCAAGCTGGCTTCCGAAAAGGATTCAGCAAAATTGACCATATCCACATGGTAAACAAGCTCATTGAAGTTTGTAGTGAGTTCAGGATGCCACTCTGTGTCACGTTCTATGATTTAAAGAAAACCTTTGATTTAAAGAAAGCCTTTGATTCTGTGGAGACTGAAGAGGTCATCAAAGCCCTAGCCAAACAGGGCATTCAAACCTAATACATCAAGATCCTTTGTGAACTGTATTATGGATTAACCACCAGGATCTCACCATTCTACAAAGAAGTGATCATAAAATCAAAAGAGGGGTTCAGCGGGTGATACCATTTCACCAAAACTCCTCAGTGCTGCCCTTGAGAATATCATGCGACAATTAGAATGGGAAGGAATGGGAGTGAAGATAGATGGTCGGCAACTAAACCACCTCCGCTTCGCTGATGACATCGTTCTAATAACACCAAATATTAGCCAAGCAGCACAAATGCTGGCTGACTACAGCCATGAATGGGAAAGATAGGTCTACAGCTGAATTACAGCAAAACTATGTTCATGAAAAATAAATAAACTAGTTCTGGAGGCCCCATTCACTCTCAATGGAACACACATCTCTGAATGCAGCAGCTATGTGTAACTACGTTGAGAAGTCAACATGATGAACGATCTAAAACCTGAGCCGTGAAGGAGGAAGAGATCAGCATGGACTGCCTTCAAAAGCATTGAGAAATAGATAAAAAGACAAAGAACCGAGCAGATCCCTACCTCTCCACCAGGTGCGTTCCCATGGCAGGCTGCCCCTGAGCCACTCCTCTTCAGGATAAAGGGCTGGCACTTTGAGAAGGGGACCAAGCCCCACCCAGCTTCGTCGGACCTCCCACCTGACACCATCCACCCCTGACACCCAGCAGATCCCCGCTTTCCCCACCAGGTGCATTCTCACGGCAGGCAGCCCCCAGTCACTCCTCTCCAGGAAAAAAGTGCTGGCACTTTGATAAGGGAACCAAGCCCCACCCAGCTTCCTCGAACCTCCCACCTGATGCCATCCACCCCGATGCCAAGTAGATCCCAGCTCTCCCCACCAGGTGCGTTCCCTTGGCTGACAGCCCCCAAGCCACTCCTCTCCAGGATAAAAGGCTGGAACTTTGAGAAGGGGACCAAGCCACACCCAGCTTCCTCGGACCTTCCACTGCACTACCCTCTCCCAGCCCCTGACTCTGGAACCCACCCACCAACACCCCAAAAATTCAAAACACCGCAAATGCACTAGAGCATCCGCACAAAGCATTATCTATCTGAGATACCACTGAGCATTTGACCCTACACCCTTTGCTATACCTCCCTAGCTGAAAATTAATTCAGGCACCTGCTAACTCTATTGACTAGTAACCCAGAACACATATTTTCAACCTACAATAGTCATTATGGTAGAGCAATGCAAAATTCCTTCAAGCTCTACAATTGAAGTCACTAATACAGATGAGTCAGGCAATAACGATGAGCTATATAACCTCTCTGAAAAGGATTTTTGGAAGGAACTGTTAAAGATGCACAAGGAACTAAAAAAAAACAATGAAATACAAAGTCAATAAAATACAGGAGGACATGAGAGCAGAATTGAGTAAATTTCAGACCAAAGTACAAGCAGAAATGACAGATATTAAAAATGAGGTAAGTAAACTGAAAAACACAGGGGAAGGCCTCCAAAGCAGAGTAACACTACTGAAGAAAGAATTAGTGATCTCGAAGTCAAGGTTCAGAGATTCTGTAGACAACACCAGAAAATGGAAAAAGACTCACAATCAATGAACAGACTACCAGAGAAAATTGGGATGAAGCCAAAAAGGAAAAACATATGCATCATTGGGGTCCTAGAAGGGCAAGAAGAAAACCCTGATGAAGAAGAAACTGTCAAAGCCATTATAGCTGAGAAGTTCCCTGAAATGAAGAAAGCATGCTCCCAGATACAGGAGGCCCAGAGGATACCAGCTAAAAGAAACCCCAATAAGAATAGTCCAAGACACAACCTTATTAAATTGACAAAAACGATAGACAGAGATAGAATACTGAAAGCAGCAAGATCAAAGAAGTAAATCACATACAAGGGAGCATCCCTGAGATTTACAGCAGACTTCTCAGATGAAACACTCCAAGCCTGAAAACAATGGTGGGATACTGTGAAAAGACTCAATGAACTTCAGGCCTCACCAATAATTCTTTACCCAGCTAGACTTACTTTAAGATGTGAAGGAAAGATACACAGCTACATGGATAAGCAACAACTCAGGAACTTCATGGACTCAAAACCAACTTTAAAAGAAGGACTGAAGGGTCTACTGTAATACTACCAAACCAATAAGCACAACAAGCACAAACAGAAAAATGGCACAAAGTACAATGACTATAATATCTCTCAACATCAATGGTCTAAATGCACCAATTAAGAGACACAGGATGGCAAATGGATTAAAAAAACTGAATCCAACATTCTGCTGCCTACAAGAAACACATCTGAATAACCAGAGCAAACACAGACTCAAAGTCAAAGGCTGGGGAGACCATTCTCCATGCAAACAAACCCTCCAAAAAGGCGGGTGTGACCATACTCGTATCTGACAATATAGACTTTAGGCTAAAAGGGACAATGAAGGCCATTTCTTAATAATTAAGGGGTATGTATACCAGGAAGAAATCACACTACTAAACATATATGCTCCAAATGAGGGGCCAGCAAAATACTTAAAATGACTATTAATAGACCTCAAAAAGACATTAACAGTAGCACAACAATAGTCGGAGACTTCAACACTGCCTTATCGACTATGGATAGATCGATGAGACTGAAACTCACCACGAAAATACTGGACCTGAAGGAAGTAATGGAATAAAGAGAGCTGGTTGATATATACAGTGAGTTTTATCCCAAAAAAGCTGAGTACACATTTTTTCCAGTGCACATGGAACATACTCCAAGATAGACCATATACTGAGCCACAAAGCATACCTCAACAAAATAAAAAAGATTGAAATTGTGTCAACTATCTTTTCAGATTACGATGCACTGAAAATAGCAGTTAACCATACACAGAAGCAGGGAGCCAAACCAAACACCTGGAAACTAAACAGCTCACTGCTGAACAACAAATGGGTCATAGAAGAAATCAAACAGGAAATCCAAAGATTCCTAGAAACAAATGACAATGAAGATACCAACTATCAGAACTTGTGGGACACAGCAAAAGCTGTGTTAAGAGGAAAGTTCATAGCTCTGCAAGCATTCATAAGGAAAGATGAAAGGGTCCACATAAATAACCTGACCTCACAGCTGAAAATATTAGAAAAAAGACCAACAAAAGAAGCCCAACCCTGGCAGAAGCAAGGAAATAATAAAACTTAGGGGGGAAATCAACGAGCTTGAAACAAAAAAAAAAATCCGAAAGATTAATGAAACCAAGAGCTGGTTGTTTGAAAAATTAAACAAGATCAACAAGCCACTGGCAAGACTTGTAATGACAGGGAAAGACAGAACCCAAATAAACAGAATCAGAAATGAAAATGGTGACATCACAACAGAAAAAACAGAAATTCAAAAGATCATCAGAGATTATTTTGAGAATCTGTATGCCACAAAACATGAGAACCTAGAAGAAATGGATAAATTCCATTTATAAAGTCCTATAACCTCCGACGATTGAAACAAGAAGACCTCCAATACCTAAATAAGCCTACCACCATGGAAGCAATTGAAACAGTAATTAATACTCTGCCCAAACACAAAAGCCCAGGTCCAGATGGGTTCACTAGTGAATTCTACCAAACCTTTAAGGAGGACCTACTGCCTGTCCTGTTCAAGCTCTTCCAGGAAATAAAAGAAACAGAAACACTCCCAAACAGCTTCTATGAGGCACACATCACCCTGACACCCAAAGCAGGGAGAGACAACACAAAGAAGAAAAAATTGCAGACCAATCTCCTTGATGAACACAGATGCTAAGATCTTCAACAAAATACTAGCAAACAGAATCCAAAGCCTGATCAAAAAGATCATACATCATGACCAAGTAGGATTCATATTGGGAATGCAAGGATGGTTCAACATTCGCAAATCAATCAACATAATACATCATATCAATAAGAGAAAAAATAAAAACCATATGGTCCTATCTATAGAAGCAGAAAAAGCATTTGACAAGATCCAGCACCCATTCATGATTAAAACCCTCCAGAAAATGGGAATTGAAGGAAGCTTCCTCAAGATAGTCAAAGCCATCTACCAGAAGCCCACAGCGAGTATCCTTCTCAATGGGGAAAAATTGAAAGCCTTCCCCTTAAGATCAGGAACATGACAAGGTTGCCTTCTCTTACCTCTTCTATTCAATATAGTACTCAAAAGTCAATGGCTTTCGGGCCGGAGCGATAGCCCAGCGGGTAGGGGCGTTAGCCCTTGCACGAGTCCGGCCTGTGCCAGCATCCCATATGGTCCCCCGAGCACCGCCAGGAGTCATTCCTGAGTGCAGAGCCAGGAGTAACCCCTGAGCATCGCCAGGTGTGACCCAAAAAGCAAAAAAAAAAAAAAGTCAATGGCTTTCCTATATGCAAATAATGAAAGAAAAAAGGGAAATTAAGATCCCGTGCTCAAAATTGTGCCACAGAAAATCAGATACCTAGTAATCATTTTAACTAGGAATGTAAATGACCTGTACAAAGAAAACTACAAAACACTGCTTCAAGAAATATAAGAGGACACTAGGAGATGGAAAGACATTTCCTGTTCATGGATTCGCAGAATCAACATAGTCAAAATGGTAAAACTCCCTAGAGTTCTCTACAGATTCAATGCGGTCCCTATAAGGATACTCATAATATTCTTCAAAGAAATTGACCAAACACTCTTGAAATTTGTATGGAATAATAAAACCCCACTAATAGCTAAAGCAATCACTGGGAAAAAGAAGATGGGAGGTATCACCTTTTCAACTTCAAACTGCTGTACTACAAAGTAGTAATAAAAACAGCATGGTATTGGAGTAGAAATACCTGTAGTTTTATGGAAAAGAGTAGAATACTGTGACACCCATCCTCAAATATGTGATCACTATATCTTTGATAAAGCAATAAAAGGTACAAAATGGAGCATAAAAAACCTCTTCAACAACTGGTGCTGGGAAAACGGCAGCTATTTCTAAAAAACAATTTGAACTTTTTGTCCATGGTGTCTAACACCATGGACAAAAAGTAAGAACTAAGTGGATTAAATTTCTCAATGTCAGACCTGAATCCATAAAGTACATTGAAGAAAACATAGGAAAATTTTCTGCGACATTGAAGCTAAAGGCATCTTGAAAGATGAAACAACACTAACAAAGCAATTGGAAGTGAAGATAAACATATGAGAATACATGAAACTAAAAAGCTTTACACCTCAAAAGAAACAGTTAACAAGATACAAAGGCTATCTACAGAGTGAGAAAGAATATGTACAAAGTACCTATGTGATAAAGGGGCTAATATTCAGGATATATCAGTCACTGTAGAACTTTACAAGAAGAAAACAGCCAACCCCATCAAAAAATTGGGGAGAAGAAATGAACAGAAACTTTGACAAAGAGGAAATTTGAATTTCCTCTTTCATATCCCCAAAGGCATATGAAAAAATGCTTATCATAACTAATCATCAGTGAGAGGGAGATACAAATCAAAACACCAATGATGTATCATTTCACACCATAGAGACTGGCACACGTCCAAAAGAGCAAGAACGAATTGTGTGGGATCAGAGGTTACGTAAAACAAAGAAATTAACAGTGTACTAGTATTTGTTGGAAATGATAAATCCAGCCTAGAACTGAGCATTGAAGGTAGACAAAGGTATGTACATGATCACCTCTAAAGGTATGTATTACAAGCCACAACATGTAAAAGATGGGAGAGAGGAGAGAGAGAGAGATAAGAGGCAAAGTCCCTAATAGATGTAGCCTGGGGGAGGGGAGAGGGAGTTAGGAGTCTTTGGTGTTGGGAAGCGGGCACTGGTGGAGGGAAGGGTGCTGGAATACTGCATGAATGAAACCCAAACATGAACATCTTTGTAATTGTATATCTCATGGTGGTATCATATTTTTTTTTAAAAAAGAGCAAGGACAACTGGTTATGAGGTGGATGCGTGGAGAAAGGGACTCTCATCCATTGTTGGTGGCAATGTCTACTGCTCAAGTCTTTTTGGAAAACAATATGGAGATTCTTCCAAAAACTAGAAATTGAGCTCCCATTTGACCCAGTCATACCACTCTGGGGAATATACCCTGGCTAGTCAAAAACACACAGCAGAAACACCATCTAACTTTCATTGTTATAGCAGCACTATTCATAATAGCCAGAATCTGGAAACAACCATGAAACTGGGAAGAAACAACTGGATAAAGAAACTTTGGTACATCTATGCAATGGACTACTATGCAGTGGTTCAGAAAAACAAAGATATAAAATTTGCCTATAAATGTATGGGCATGGACAGGATAATGCTGAGTGAAATTAGCCAGAAGTTAAAGGACAGATATAGAATAACTATTTATTTGTGGGATATAATATGTGATATATTATATATAATATAGTAATAGATTATATATTATATAATATGTTATATAACACATATTATATATTATATAATTATATGGTATATAATATATAACATATTATATATCATATATTATTATATAATATATTAATATAAATATAATAAAAAGAGAGAAGGCAGAAACTGGAAGATGCAACAGAAATCGGGAAAATCATTTGCAATGCCCACTTGTCTTTTGCCAACTATAAGACCAAGATGAGTGTCTCCGACATCCTGATAGATCTATCACATCTTCCAGAAAGGCAATGGAGAAGATCATCCATGACTTCTACTCAGATCTCTTTGATAGCCACGTCCACCTGCCCACATACCAAATTCCATAGTATGGACATGTCATTCCCAACGCTTCTCCCTTCTGAAATCCAATATGCCATTTCGTCAGTAAAGAAGGGAACAGCACCAGGCCCAGACAAAGTCAAACCAGAAAACCTGAAGAATCTGCCATCAGTACTCATCAATATACTGGCCCGGCACTTCACTCGCTACCTGTCTGAATGCAAGGTGCACTCCCAGTGAAAAACCAGCAGGACAGTTCTATTGTTCAAGAAGGAGACATCCACGACATTGGCAACTATTGCCCCATCTGCCTGTTGTCAGTTATCTACAAGCTATTCTTTAGAGTTATCCTGAACAGGATTGGCAGAATATTAGATGATGGACAACCTTGTGAGCAAGCTGGCTTCCAAAAAGGATTCAGCACAGTCGACCATATCCACACGGTAACCAAGCTCATCGAGGTTTATAGGAAGTTAAAGATGCTGCTCTGTCTCACATTCATTGATTTAAAGAAAGCCTTTGATTCTGTGGAGACCAAAGCAGTCATCGAAGCCCCTAGCCAAACAGGGCGCTTCAAACCCATGCATCAAGAACCTTCATGAGCTGTATTATGGATTCACCACCAGGATCTCAACATTCTACAAGTAAGTGATCATTGATGTCAAAGGAGGGGTTCAGCAGGATGATATCATTTCACAAAAACTCTTCAGCACCACACTCGAGAAGATCATGTGACAATTACAATGGGAAGGAATGGGAGTGACGATAGAAGGTCAGCAAATAAATCACCTCCGCTTCGCTGATAACATCGTTCTAATAACACCAAATATTAGCCAAGTGGCACAAATGCTGGTTGACTTGGACCAAGAATGTGGAAAGATAGGTCTACAACTGAATCTCAACAAAACTGTGTTCATGAAAAATGAACTATTTCCAGTGCCCCATTCACTCTCAATGGAACAGACATCTCTGAATGCAGGAGTTATGTGCACCTAGGATGAGAAGTCAACATAATGAATGATCTAAAACCTCAGCTGTGCAGGAGGAAGAGAACAGCATGGAATGCCTTCAAAATCATCAAAAAAATGGCTAAAAGGACAAATAACCTCCAACTTTGAAACATATCTTCAACTCCACCTTTCTCCCTGCATTAACATACACCTCAGAGACCTGGGCCCTACAAAAGCAGGATGAGAATGCTATTTGTGTCTCCCAAAGAGGAATTGAAAGAGCTATGCTTGGAATATCATGCCTCACTCAAGTTAAGAAGGAATCCAGAGCTCCGACCTCATCGCTGTTCCAGAATCAGGGACACTGACTCGTTTGCCAAGGCATCGAAAATTAGATGGGCTGGACATGTAATGCAATTTGGAGACTACCTCTGGACTAGAGCCATTATCGACTGGATCCCACAGGGTGTCAAAAGATCATGTGGCCGCTTACCTAAAAGATGGCCAGACTTCTTCGTCAAGACCCTGAATGAACGCTTTGAGGCTCTTCGTATTGCTGAATCAACCTGATGCCATTGAGCTAAAATGGCACGTGATAGGTCAAATGGAAATGTTACTGGCACTCTCTCTAGCAAATCGATGAACAACAAGATGTTAAGTGATTAACTGATACATAACATATATTATGTATATATAATATGATATGATACTAATATATCGTATGATGCCTCTATATAATATTATACCTAAATATATACCTCTCTCTCTGTCTCTCTCTGTATATATATATGTAGTATGATTTCAATAACCTGGCAAAACATGATGTAGGATGTATTGTCAATAGGTGGAATCAACCACAAGTGTGTGGTAGTCAGAAGTTATGTAAGACACAGAAGAGAACAGTGTGCTAATAATAGTTGGAAATGATAATACCAGTCTAGAACTGAGCATTGAATAGAGGCAAAGTGATCACTTGATCACTTGATCAATTGACATCCCTTTATTCGTTGATTTGCTCGAGTGGGCGCCAGTAATATTTCCATTTGACCCTATCACGTGCCAGTGTAGCCCAATGGCATCTGGTTGCTTCAGGAATACAAAGAGCCTCAAACTGTTTGTTCAGGGTCTTGACAAAGAAGTCTGACCATCTTGTAGGTGGGCGGCCATGTGATCTTTTGACATCCTGTGGTATCAAGTCGGTAACGGCTCTAGTCCAGTGATCCTCTCCAAATCGCATTATATGTCCAGCCCATATGATTTTGGATGCCTTGGCAAGCCAGACAGTGTCCCTGACTCTGGAACAGCGACGGAGGTCGGAGCTTCGGATTCCTTCTTTCACTTGAATGAAGCGTGATATTCCAAGCATAGCTCTTTTGATTCCTCTTTGGGAGACCCGAATAGCATTCTCATCTGCTTTCCTAAGGCCCAGGTCTCTGAGGCGTATGTTAATGCAGGGAAACGGTGGAGTTGAAGAGATGTGCCTGGAGCAGGAGGTTCTTTGTCTTTTTTTTAATTTATTTTTTTTTTTTATTATTTTTAAACATTTTATTATACCACCATGAGATATACAGTTACAACTTTGTTCATGTTTGAAGGTTTCGGTCACATAGTATTCCAGCACCCCGCCCTCCACCAGTTCCCATCTCCCACCACTAATGGTGGTGGGAAATTCCCTCCGCCCTCCCATAGCCTGCCTAAAAGGCAGATTCTTTATCTCTTTTCTCTCTCTCCCTCTCTCTCTTTTTCCCTCTCTTACACATTGTGGGTTGCACTACATACACTTAGAAGCCATCATGTGCATTTTTTTCCTGTATTTTGTGCTCAGTTCTATGTTGTATCAGCCCTTTTGACATTTATTCACACATGTTCCCTTCTCTATCTTACCTAACCTCTGACTCCCACATGTTTGCGTGTAATTTCTACTTTTGGTAAGATCACCTGATATATTTATATCATGCAAATAAATGCAGTCATTCTATGTCTCTCTCTTTCCTTCTGATTAATTTCACTCAACATGATCCTTTCCATGTCCATCCACTTATAGGCAAATTTCATAACTTCATTTTTCCTAACAGCTGCATAGTACTCCATTGTGTAGATGTACCACAGTTTCTTAATCCAGTCATCAGTTCTCAGTTATTTCCAGATTCTGGCTATTGTGAATAGTGCTGCTATGAAAATAAAAGTGCGGATTGTGTTTCTGCTGTGTGTTTTTGGCTTCCCAGGGTATATTCCCAGGAGTGGTATGGGTGGGTCAAAAGGGAGCTCAATTTCTAGTCTTTAGAGGAATGTCCATATTGTTTTCCAGGAAGGTTGTACAAGTCGACATTCCCACCAACAATGTATGAGAGTCCCCTTTTCCCCTCATCCACGCCAGCACTTGTTGCTTTTACCCTTTTGGATATGGGCCAGACTCTGTGGTGTGAGGTGTATCTCATTGTTGTTTTTATTTGCATCTCTCTGGTGATTAGTGATGATGAGTATTTTTTCATATGCCTTTTGGCCATTCGAAGTTCTTGTCAAAGTTTCTGTTCATCTCTTCTCCCCATTTTTAATGGGGTTGGCTGTTTTCTTCTTATATAGCTGTATCAGTGCCTGATATATCCTGGATATTAACCCCTTATCAGATGGGTATTGGGTGAATATTCTTTCCCATTCTGTGTACTGTCTATCTTGGTCACTGTTTCTTTTGAGGTGCAGAAGCTCTTTAGTTTCATGTAGTCCCATATGTTTATATTTTCTACTAGTTGCTTTGTTAATTTTGTTTCACCTTTAAAGATGTCTTTAGCTTCAATGTCGTGGAGGGTTTTTCCTATATTTTCTTCAATGTACTTTACAGATTCAGGTCTGATATTCAGATATTTAATCCATTTTGATCTGATTTTTGTGCAAGGTGTTAGACACAGGTCCAAATTCATTTTTTCATATGTAGCTGTCCAGTTTTCCCAGCACCACTTGTTGAAGAGGCTTTCCTTACTCCAGTTTGGACTCTTTGCACCTTTATCAAAGATTAACTGATCATGTCTTTGAGGGTGGGTGTCAGGATAATCAACTCTGTTCCATAGATCCACAGGTCTGTTTTTACTCCAGTACCACGCTGTTTTTATTACTGTTGCTTTGTAGTACAGTTTGAGGTTGGGAAAGGTGATGCCTCCCATCTTCTTCCCAACGATTGGTTTAGCTATCCGTGGGTGTTTGTTTTTCCATACGAATTTCAGGAGTGTTTGGTCAATTTCTTTAAAGAATGTCATGGGAATCCTTATAGGAACCGCATTGAATCTGTACAAAGCTCTAGGGAATATTACCATCTTGACAATGTTAATTCTCCCCCATCCATGAGCAGGGAATGTGTTTCCATTTCCTCGTGTCCTTTTTATTTCTTGAAGCAGTGTCTTGTAGTTCTCTTTGTATAGGTCCTATATACACTTGGTTAAGCTGATTGATTCCTAGGTATTTGATTTTCTGTGGCACAATTGTGAATGGAATCGATCTCTTAATATCCCTTTCTTCTCTTTTTGTTATTTGTGTATAGGAAAGCCACTGACCTTTGGGTATTGATTTTGTACCCTGCCACTCTACTATACTTATCTATTGTTTCTAAGAGTTTTTGGTCGAGAGTTTAGGGTTCTCTAAGTATAATATCACGTCATCTGCAAATAATGATAGCTTGAATTCTTCCTTGCCTATCTGGATGCCCTTGCCTATCTGATGGCTTTAATGTTCTTCACTTCCCTGATTGCTATGGCAAGTACTTCCGGTATTATATTGAATAGTACCATACTGAATATTGAATTGGTGAGGGTGAGCATCTTTATCTTTTCCTATCTTAGGGGGAAGATTTTTCTCTATTGAGAATGATGCTCACTGTGACTTTTGGTAGAAGACCTTGACTGTATTGAAGAAGGTTCCTTTAATTCCCATTTTATGGAGTTTTTTTTTATGAATCATGTTGGATCTTGTCAAATGCTTTCTCTGCGTATATTGATTCGATCATATGCTTTATATTTTTTCTGTTATTGATGTTACGTATTATGTTGATTGACTTGCAAATGTTGAATCAGCCTTGAATTCCAGGGATGAATTCTACTTGGTCTTGATCTATACTCTTTTTGATGAGTCTTTGGATTCTGTTTGCTAGTATTTTGTTGACAATCTTAGCATCTGTGTTCATGTGGGTGATTGATTTGTAGTTTTCATTTTTTGTGTTCTCTCTGTCTGCTTTGAGTATCAGGGGATATGTGCCTCAAAGAAGATATTTGGGAGTGTTTCTGTTTCTTCTATTGTTTGGAAGAGCTGAAAAGAACTGGCAGTAAGTTCTCTTTAAAGGTTTGAAATAATTCTGGTGAATCCATCTGGACCTGGCTTTTGTGTTTGGGCAGACTTGTAATTACTGTTTCAATTTCCCCAATTGCGACAGGCTTATTCAGGTATGAAGGTCATATTGTTTCAGTCATGGGACGCTATAGGACTTTAGGAAATTTTCCATTTCTTCCAGGTTCTCTTGTTTCGTGGCATACATACTCTCAAATTAATCTTTGACAACCTTTTGAATTTCTGTGGTTTCTATTATAATGTCCTCCTTTTCATTTCTGATTTTTTTTATTTGGATTCTCTCCTTCCCTTCTTTACAAGTTTTGCAAGTGATTTGTCAATCTTGTTTATTTTTTTTCAAAGAACCAGCTCTTAGCTTCATTAATCTTTTGGATGTTTTTGGACTTCCAGCTCATTTATTTTCATTCTATGTTTTATCATTCCCTTCATTTTGTCTGGGTTTGCTCCTTTTTGTTGGTCTTTTTTCTAAGATTTTGAACTGTGAAGTCAGGTTATTTGTGTGCTCTTTCTTCTTTCCTGATGAATGCTTTCAAAGCTATGAATTTTCCTTTTAACTCTGTTTTTCTGTATCCCACACGTTTTTATACTTTGTGTTTTCATTATCATTTTTCCAGGAATCCTTTAATTTCTCCTTTGATTCTATGACCAACTGGTTGTGCAGCAGTGAGATGTTCAGTTCCAGGAATTTGACTAGACTGTTTTAGTGTGTGGTTAGCTTCCATTTTCATTTGCATCATGGTCCGAAAAAAGAGTTGACATAATTTCTATCTTCTTATTTTATGGAGACATATTTTGTGGCTCAGCATGTGAACTATCTAGGAAAATATTCCATGTGTACTGATGAAAATTATGTATTTGCCTTTTGGGGATGAAATGTCCAGTATAGATCTACCACCCCTCTTTCTTCCAATTCTTCCTTCAGTGTCAGTATTTCCTCGGTGAGTTTCAGTCTTGTCAATCAAGAGTTGATTGAGTAGTGTTGAAGTTTACAACTATAATTGTGTTGCTCTCAATGTCATCTTTGAAGTCTATTAGCAGTTGTTTAAGTCTATTAGCAATTATTTTGCTGATCCCTCTTTGGGTACATATGTTTATGAGTATAATTTCTTCCTGATATACGTTTCCCTTAATTATAACAAATGGCCTTCACTGTTCCTTCTAACCTTTTTCAGCCTGAATTCTATGTTGTCAGATAGTATGTTCACCCCAGCCTTTTGGAGGAGTTGTTTGCTTGGAGAATTGTTTTCCAGCCTTTGACTATGAGTCTATGTTTGCTCTGATTGTTCATATATGTTTCTTGTAGGCAAAAAGAATGTTGGATTCAGTTTTTTATTCCATTTTGCCACTCTGTGTCTCTTAGTTGGTGCATTTAGGCCATTAACATTGAGGAGATTATTGTCATGGGATTTTGGGCCATCTTCCTGAAAAAAGGTTGTTCTGCCTTGGGGGTTTGTCTTGTCTTATAGTAGCTCCTTTAGTCCTTCTTTTAAAGTTGGTTTGAGTCTTTGGAGCGCCTGAGATGTTGTTTTCCATGAAGTTCTGTATCTTTCCTTCAAATCTGTATGTGTGTCGAGCCACATTAAGAATTCTTGGTGAGACCTTCATTTCATTGAGTCTTTTCACAATTTTGGGCTTGAAGTATTTCATTTGAAAAGTCTGCTGTGAATCTTAGTGATGCTCCTTTGTATATGATTTCCTTCTTTGGTGTTGCTGCTTTCAGTATTCTAGCTATGATTTTTGTCATACTAATTAGGATATGTCTTGGAGTATTCTTATTTGGATTTCTTTAGCCTGTCCCTTCAGGCCTCCTGAATCTGGAAGCAAGAACTTTTTAATTCACCTGAGTGAGTTTTTCATTTCACTTACCACATTTTTAATATCTATCATTTCTGCTTGTATTTTCATTTTGATTTTATTCATTTCTGCTCTCATGTCCTCTTGCATGTTATTGACTCTTTGCTTCATTGCTTCTTTGAGCTCCTTTGCTCACTGTTCTTGGTGGAGTTCTGCATTATTTTACCATTACTGCCTTTGAAAGTTGCAAATTGTGTTCTCATGTGGATAGGCTTTAGAGTTAGAGATGATTAGGCTGTTTGTGGGGTTTTTGTGGGATGTAAGGAATGTTGAATGCTCTATTACCTGGTACCTCTATGAAGGGTATTTGTTAACTAAGTACTTTGCATGGGTGCTAGTGAGCCCACATGGTTTTGAAATTTTGGGCATGAGACGTGTAATAATGATGTGATAATCAGACACCCACCTGAGTTGAAGGTGAAGGGGAGTTGGAGGGCTGCAGGGCAGGGGTGAGGAGTCCGGATGGCAAGTGTGGCTCCCCAGGCATCCTGCTGATCTCTCTGAACTTTCCCAGGTTTCTGGTGAGGGGTTGTGGTGGTCCCGCACATTTATAAGAGATGCACCTGAGTTGTGGGTGAAGGGGAGTTGGAGGGTTGCAGGGTGGAGGTGAGGGACTGGATGGTGAATGTGGCTCCCCAGGCAGCCTGCTGCTCTATCTGAATTTCCCAGGTTTCTGGTGAGTTTTGAAACTTCTACGGTTACTTTGTCTTTCTGAATTATCGCCTAAGAAAAAAAATAACGTCCTCAAGTAAATGGCAAACTGATGGGAGTCACAGGAGGGAAGTAGTATCACTTGTCTTCCCATTGTTCATGATTTGCTCAAGCGGGCACCAGTAACATCTCCATACATCCTGTCATGTGTTAGTGTATCCCAAGGGCATCTGCTCACTCTAGGAACATGAAGAGTCTCAAACCATTCATTCAGGTCATGGGAATGAGGACTGTAATTGTTACTGGTTTTGGCATATCAAATATGACACGGTTAGCTTGCCAGGCTCTGCCATGTGGGCGGGATACTCTCAGTAGTAGGCTGAGTAGTAGTATTCTCATGCATTTACTGATGAACCACAATGGGGAGAAATCGGCTTTTCTCTTGGGTGGAGATCTGACGAGCTGTGGAATCTGATGTGAAAATGACTGCCCTCATGGTGTGGAGGTTCCTCTGGCTTCTTATGAAGCTCTATTGGGATTGCAGGCCAGGGCTAATACCTGCCTTTCCTCCCGGCACCTCCCGGGAAGTAGTAAGTATAATAAAATGTTTATTGGTTGCCATATGAACAAATAATGCTTATATGTTGCCATCTGAACCCTCCAGAGTAACCTACTACTTATAGCAGTCTTCAGAGTGGCAGTTTATGGGGAGCAGAGTATCAAGGAATCAGAGTGGTGACTTCAGGGAATAATGCAGAGCTAAGTAAAAGAATGTCAGCTATAGCACCCAAGAGCCTCAGTTCCTTTGCAGAAGGCCCCAGGGAATATTGAACAAGTAGTGGGGTGCTGTCCAGTAACTGTTATGTAATACCAGATAGGTACTAAGTGTCTCTCTTTAGAGTCATCATGGAAGGGACTACAATATAGATGTCTTTTACCCAAAGGCAGCTGTTCAGATGCAGTGAAGTTTACTATGCTATAGATAAGCTATATGAGTCAAGGTCATTTACTTAACACTTCAGTGTTCTCAACTATAAAATGGTTATTTTCTTCATCATTATGATAACTAACTGGATTATTTTAGGGAAGGCTCTTATTACAGCATTTGCTCAATGCTAAGTACTGTTACCACAAGCTATTATTAAATCTAATTTTCTTTTTCATTGGCTGATTTTTCCCATTTATCAATAGTCCAACTATCTGTCACCAATAATTACCTAATTTAAAAACAACAGTTAAGGTAGTTGAGTAGTGCAACAGAAGCATGCTGGGTCCATAAAAACAATGATTACAAAAACCAAAGACTTAAATCAAAAAAGAGCACAAAAGTTATATCTTTGTGAATAATTCTATTATTGATTTGTAGAGTTCTTAAACTATTAAGGCAGCAGGATTAGACATCTTAGAGGAGCCATATTTCACTACTTTTTTGAGGAAGTGAATGTTGTTGGTGGCCTGCTAAGAAAACGTCTTTTACCAACTTTTCTGACATCTGGACTCTCCTCTCTCATTACAGATATCACAACATCCTTCCACTCCCAACATTTGCTCCTCAAACCTGCTGCAGCTTAACATGGTCCAGCTTAGGCCAAATCTTTCCAAGAGAGCAGTGTGAGAAGACTTTTCTGTGTTCAACAATATCTATATCAGGAGAGATCTTTGTTGTCTTCCCCCTGCTTTTTTTTACATAAGATAACATCTGAAATCCTATGAGAAGCTGCCAGTAGAATCACAAAGATACAAACACAGAACCCAGACACTGTCAAACAGCTGAACAAACCCAGGACAAACTTATTTCTGGATTTCTCATTAAGGAAGAAAAAATAAAGCCCACATGTGAAAGGACTTTTTCGTTGGATGAGCTCTTACACACAGTCTGACATTCCCTTACATGAATTTTGAGCCTTTAACTTAGCTGTTCAGAACATGACATGGCTTTGCCTCTTACTGGTGGTCTGGCACTGGAAGAAGTACTGAATCACTCTCAGCTTCACTTTCCTTATCTGTCAAAGGAGGATCATAATAGTGCTTCCCTTGAAGTCACAAGAACAAAAAGCATAAGTACACAACCACCGCTTAGCAAATACTCTACAGCTAACACATCTGTAGCATGGACACCATTTTCACTTAACTCACAGGTGTTACTTAATGTTTAGATTGAAAATATTCTCTCTCAGTCTTGTTTATCCTGGCATTTTGTTGAGTGAATCCTGTCATCATAGACTATGCAAGTGGATTTTGGGCTCCATGAGTAAAGCTAGAGTAATACTCCAGCAGCCCAGAAAAAAAGATCTAAACAGGGACAGAGGACAGCTCAGTATGCTTTGATTCAGAATATAATGTAAGAATGCCATATAATCACAGCATAGGCATATGATTGAAGACAGATTGCCCCAAGTGCCTGTGTTCTTACACCCAATACACTGTCAGCTTTTGACAGATTATACAACCACTAATGTATCAGATGTATCTCTTTGATCTTTATGTTGAATTTTGCCATTAATATTCAGTAAATTAGTTGTCTTGTGCACCACAGTCTTATTTACTTCCTCTAAAAAAGCAGAAAGCATCCTTTAGGAGAAATCAAAATGTTAAATTCTATAATCCGATGAATTATAGGAATTCATAGAATTTTGCTAGAAAGTAAATAATCACTTAAGGTAGCCAATACATAGAAGAGAATCATTCATTTTCAAAAAAATAAACAAATGGGTATTGAAGTAAACACCTGGGCCTGAATATTACCACATAATAGTAAGAGCCTAGCTTCTCTTTTTTGTAGGGTACTCCAGTAAAAAAGTCTACTCATACAGATAGAAAGAAAGAAATGGTTTCCTTTCACTCCTTATTGCACTACACTACCAAAATCAGAGTAAGAGAGACATAGAAAACAGACTGATGCTTGAGTTATTAGTGGTGGCAGGAAAAATTTGAAGGGGTCTTGAAGGAAAGTCCATGTAATTTCTTAAGTATTTTTTGTGTTACACCCGGCAATGCTCAGGGTCTACTCCCTGGCTCCACATTCAGAAATTACTTCATAGGACCATATGGGTGCTCTAAGGACCATATCGAATGCTGAGGATCAAACCCAGGCTGGCTACGTGCTAGGCAAACACCTTCCCACTGTACTTTCCTTAAGGCCCTGGTCCACATCACTTCAACAAAGGAATTCACACCTCTGTTGCCTGGACAAAGCCCCCAGTCAGAACTCTCTTCAATTGCTCTGTTCAACTTATATGTGCTTATACATATATATAAGTACCAACGTATATAGTGTTGTGTTTTATGTTATCGTTTGCAACTAAACACAACTGACAAATATTACTATATACTTCCTATACTTTGTGCATTGTCCTGAATCCTCACACACATTATTTCATTTAATCCTTACAAAAAGCTGGAGTATGAGGAAACTATTAACCTGTTCTCATAAAATAAAATGAAGACTTGTGCAGTGTAAAGAAACTGCTGGAGTAACATGCTTCATGCTTCTTAATGGTTATATTAAGAAGCTGCTCTTATGGGCAGCTATTTCCTCCCTTTTCCTCCTAACAGTATTCATCAATCTTAATGCTAAATATCTGTCCTTCCTTGGAAAAATCAGGTATCTTTTGTGCTGATAGAAAAAGGTTTCCAGCATGGCACTGATTCCACTGGACTGTCACCCATTTCCATTTGATGAGATGACCTCATGCAAAGTAATCAAATATTCATAATTCATATTCTACATTATTCCCATGGCCATGGGTCACCAGATTTCAACTTCACTCCTGAGCAAACAAGCAAAAAGCCTGCCACAAATCATTTTCTTTTTTCACTTCCTCCTTTCTATGTTATAAATATCCACCTGGAAATTATTTCTGGAGCTCTTCCAACTAATCCAGGTGGAGTATAGTTAAACAGTAACAAATAAGTTTACTTCAAGAGAGATGCTCCCAGTCCTCCTAGTGCCAGGATGAACACAGCAACCACCCCCAGGAGAGAGGGATGGGTTTAGGTCTAGCCCATACAAACAATCCCAGCAGCCGAAAAACCTCCACACTCCAGAATGGCCACCATACTCAAGGCTGTACTCATGCTCTGTGGAGCCCCACCCATGAGTGAATGCAGTGAAAACTCAGGTATGTGGGTTTCTGCAACTGAATTCTCCAGGCCTTTGTGGAGTCTGGATGGGCCTCATTCCCCCCATCTTTCTGTTCTTCAGAAGGCCCTGTGGTTGTGCCCATAAACTGCCTCAGGTGCCAAGTAATCTCGTCCACCAGCCATGATTCAGAGATTCATATCTAAATCTTGAACAAGATCAATAAGTGGCAGAGATACTTTTGGTCCTTCCCCCACCAGGCTGAACATAGGGGCTCTCCTGAGGGAAAGGGGTTTAGGTTAGGCCCATCCCAACAGCCCAAGCAGCTGAAAACCCCCACACCCCACAATTGCCGCTAAACTCAAGGCCAGACTCCACTGCTCAGATGACCCCCACCCATGAGTGAATCTGTTGAAAAATCCCTGCAATCTCTGGAATTCCTGGGGCTTGTGGCTGTATTGACAGCTGTTCTACATCCTCAAACTCTTGTATACTGATACACCATGTATCACATCACATTTAATAGATGTAAGCATTAGGCACCCAATGCCTATTGTGTAAGAACATATCAGTAATTTCCTATACAAAGGGCTTAATGCTCCACAGGCTACATTGTTATATTGAACAGTACTCATTAACTTTCTTCTAATAAAATGTGTCTCAACTATATATTAGCTAATTAGCTATAACAAGCAATATAAAAGTAAATAGGTGATAGAGATTTATGGGATGGTTGATAGGTTATAGGTAAATAGGTGATAGAGATGGATGTGATGATTGATAAACAAATGGGTGGATATGGGTAATAGATGATGGATTATAGATAGACTGATAGATGATAGATAAATGTTGATAGATGCTAACTGGTAATAGATTATATATGACAGACTATAGTGGTAAAAGGTAATAGGTGATAAAGATGAAAAGATGGTTGATAAATAATATGGATGGATATGGGTAATAGATGATGGATTATAGATAGACTGATAGATGATTTATAACTTTTAGGGACTATATAGATAGATGGATAGATGAATTGATAAATATATGATAAACCAAGTGCCAGTGAGCATCATGGAATATAACTCTTCATGTACTATATGACGAGGGCCGCCATCTTCCACATCCGAACCCCTCTCATCAGAACTCCACCCAGCAGAAGAGCTGATCATAGCCCAGGTCGCACGGCCGCTTGCGCCATGCGGTTCATCAATAAATACTGGATATCAGAGTTGACTACAAGAGTATGCCACCCGCACGGCAGAGCCTGGCAAGCTGCCCCTGTCATATTTGATATGCCAAATACCAGTACAATTATAGACCTCATTCCCATGACCTAATGGAATGGTTTGAGGCTCTTTAAGTTCCTGGAGCAAGCAGATGCCCTTGGGCTCTACTAGCATGAGACAGGACATATGGAGAGGTGACTGGTGCCCGCTCGAGCAAATCGATGATGAACAGGAAGACAGACAGACAGACAGACAGACAGATAAAAGCAATATAAAATAAATTATTCAGTGTCGGGAAAATTTGAAATGGTTGTTGTCCATAGTTGCAATGGTGATGGTTTGGGGGTGTAAAAGTGCTCTTCATCATTAATCATCAGGGAGATGCAAATCAAAACAACAAAGAGGTACCATCTCACACCACAGAGACTGACACACATACAAAACAACAAAACAACCAGTGCTAGCGTGGATGTGGGAGAAAAGGGGACTCTTATCCACTGTTGGTGGGAGTGCCAAGTGGTCCAGCCCTCTTGGAAAACAATATGGGAATTCCTCTGAAAACTAGACATTGAGCTCCCATTTGATACAGCAATAGCACTCCTGGGAATATACCTGAGACACCAAAAACACATAGCAGAAACACTATCTGTACTTCTTTATTCATTGATGTGCTATTCACAATAGCTAGAATCTGGAAACAACCTCAGTGCCCGAGAACAGAGGGCTGGCTAAAGAAACTGTGGTATATCTACATGATGGAATACTATTCAGCTGTCAGAAAAGACGAAATTGTCAAATTTACCTGCAAGTGGATGGACATGGAGACTATCATGCTGAGTGAAATTAGTCAGATAGAAAAGACAGATATAGAATGACTGCATTCATTAATGGGATATAAATATATACCAGTGTTTAACTGAGTGTGGGCAATGGTAATGTCAGACTAGAACTCACCATTGAATATACACAAAGATACTTACATGATAAACCCTAAATGTCTGCAGGGCTAGCTGCAATGTGTAAAGAGAAGGGGAGAGAGATGCAGAGACAGAGAGAGACAGAGAGAGAGAGAGAGGAAAAAGGGGTACATGCTACTGAGGCAGCCTGGGGCGGGTAGGAGGGGGTGTGAGTATACTGGTGGTGGTGATGGGGCACTGGTGGAGGGATGGGTGCTGGAATACTGTATTACCAAGAACCAATTATGAACACCTTTGTAACTGTATGTTTCACTGTGGTATAATAAAAATTAAAAATAAAGGATACTAATAGAAAAAAAAATAAAATTAACATGGACATTTTTGTTTTAAAAAAAATGAGTAGATGCCCACTATGTTTAAGTTCAATAAGTGAAAGCAATAACACAGATGATTCAATTTTTATATAACAATCCAGTAAAAAAATTATGACTTTAGCAAAACCATTCGAGATATATGCCATAATAAGCAATATAATTAGTGCCTGCTAAGGGAATAGGCATGGGAGTGGAAGGTGGGAAACAAGAATTTTTGGTGGCGGTAAGGCACACTGGGGTGGGACTTGGGTTCAGATGTTGAATACTTGAAACAACTGTACAGTGAACAACTTTATAAATCATGGTGTTTAAATAAACTTTAAAAAAATAAGCTTGCTTCAAGTCCTATGGAAAAGAAAGGGTTCTTCAGTGTCTTCATTTAATAAACTGTCAAGTACATCACCAGCAACATTGTTAATCTACAAATAGGAGAAATTCTCTAAATAATATATTTTAAACATTCAAAATAACTTTCCAGGTAATACCAATACAAAAGAACAAATGACTTAATTGTTTTTAAAAAACAGATATTATGATGGATAACTAAATCAAACATTTAAATACAGCCTTTCAATCTCCCTTTTATCTTATATAGTAGTGTAATAGATTCCATTTTAATTTATTCTATACAAAGTAAAAGCTCATTAGTCATTTAAATGCCTACATACAGTCACCTGCTTTACCTAAGTAAAGTATTTATATTTAGCAAGGGATATGTAGAAAATCACTACCTTGCGATATATGAAAGCATTTGAACTTTATAAAGACAAAAAAAACTTACATTCTGAGCTCTATAACTAAGGGAATGAAAAAAATTGGCCACTAAATTGGGACATTTTCCACATCCGAACTTCCCTCTAGTCAGAACTCCACCCAGTAGAAGAGCCTATTACAGCCCGGCTCATCAGACCCACCCTGCAGCAGTCTTTTTTCAAGTCCAGCCCAGTTATGCTGATCCAGAGACTCACAGACATGGGGCAGAGCTGCTACCGGCTCTTCCTGTGCCCAGCCACTCACGAGGCATCCGGGAGGGATGGTGGGTCCTAGCCCTGGCCCACCACCCCAGCAGAGCCTCGCAACTCCATGAGGGCCGCCATTTTCCACATCCAGACTTCCCCTCTCATCAGAACTCCACCCAGCAGAAGAGCCTATCACAGCCCGGCTCGCGAGGCCACAAGTGGTCACGCGGTTCACCAATAAATGCTGGTTTAAGAGGTGACTACAAGAGTATGCCACCCACACGGCAAATCAATGATGAATAGGAAGACAGTGATACAGTGAGAAAGGAAAGGGATGATCATATTTTGATATTGAGCTAGTCGGGATATAGGAGTGTTGCAGGACATTGGAGGTGGAACTGGTGAACAATGAATTCTTGTGACAACTGTACTATGAGGGAAAAAATAAGTGGCAGAAAAGGAGAAAAAGACAGAAGAGGAAATATTTTTAAAATGGGAAGTTGAAGACACGAGTCTCAGAGCATTCTTTTTTGTTAGGAAAACAATGTAATTTCAAAATAAACATTAGTTTTCTTGTTTTAGGTTCTCAGAGAGAAGGGAAGGTAACAAAGACGGCGTAAAAAGAGATGTTTCAAGGAAGAAGTGGGACAAAAGCCAAAGACTGGTGAATGAAAAGAAAGAATGAAGTGGCTACATAGGTCTTCCCACTGACACCTGACATAAATATTACTTGAGATGAACAGGAACTAATCAGCCTGGCCAAAGCAGGTGAAAGGAAGAAGTATTGGGAGAAGATGGAAGATGTTAAGTGCCTATTTGACTAGACAAAGGGAAATTTTGTAAAACATTATTTTCTGTGTATGGTGGTGTTATGGTGTGGTTGTCTCCAGAAGTAATTTTTTATCCAGAAGTAATTTTTTAAAAAATATTTTCTTATACCACCGTGAGATATACAATTATAAAGATGTTCATGTTTGGGTTTTGGTCATACAGTGTTCCAGTACCCATCCCTCCACCAGTGCCCATTTGACACCACCAATATAGCTTATTCCTTCCCCTCTCCCTTAGCCTGCCTCTATGGCAGGTTCTTTTTCTTTTTCTCTCTTTCTCTTTCTCTCTTTCTCTGTCTCTCTTTCTTCTCTTATGCATTGTGGATCAGAGTACATACATTTAGAGGTTATCATGTGTATATTTTTGCTTATATTCAATGCTCAGTTCTAGGTAGGTATTATCACTTTCAACAATTATTAGCACACTGTTCTCTTCTCTGTCTTACCTAACCTCTGACTCCCACACAGATTCCACCTTTGACAAGACCTGCTGATCGATGTTTTGCCTGACCTTGCATATGGTATATACATATATATATACATATATATGTGTGTATACATATATATCTATATCATGCAAATAAATGCAGTCATTCTATATCTGTCTTTTCCTTCTGGCTAATTTCACTCAACATGATTCTCTCCATTTCCATCTATTTATAGGCAAATTTCATAATTTTATTTTTCCTAAAGACTGCATAGTATTCTATTGTGTAGATGTACCAAAGTTTCTTTATCCAGCATTCTCCAACAAGTGGAGGTCCCACCAAGATTTCTGTCCTGTTCCCCTATTTTTCCGGGAACCAGCATTTTCCCACAGTACAGGCTATGGAAGGGAAAATGGCAGAAGGGACCAATACAACTCTATAAAATAAGATGCAAACCAAGAGAACTCAGTAGAAAAAGAAGGGTAGAAAAAGATGTCCAAATGATGGACGCTCTATGGATTTGGGGTTAAGTGACTTTAAATAAACATAATGAGAGAGGAATGTATATTTCTTAAAGTAAAACTTGTTAGCAAATGCATATTTGTTTATGTTTTTTGTTACTAGAGGCTATGGGGAAAGAAGTTAGAGAGTAAGTACAGCTGTTTCCAGTTTTTTAATTTGGGTGGAAGGGGCTGGGATCACACTCTGAGCACTACTGGATGGTGTGACTTTGCTCTAGAAGGGATCACTTCTGATAGGGCTCACTAAACCACATGGGGTGCCAGGGATTGAACTCAAAGAAGCAGCATCCAAGGCAAATGGTGGGTTTCATGTTTCTGTGGTACTTCACATGGTGCAAACATATTAAGAAGCATAAAATATTTCTCATCATTGCGTACTATTCATTTTTATGTCCTATTACATCTAGAATTCTGTTATCTGATAAAAATATAGCTATAGTTGTTGCTTTTCAAAGTCACCATTTGCATGTAGGATTATTTTCTAACTCCTATTTTTTTAAAAAATTATTCATTTATTTGGGGCATGTGGCACACATACCTGATGGTGTTCTGAAATCACTCCTAACAATATCTGGAGGGAATAGCCATACTTAGGATGCTCCACGTCTTGCATAGAGTGCTTTAGCTGTTAAGCAAGCTTTCTAGCCCAAAGATTTCATGTGGTTATCTTGTGCTTTATGTGTGACAGCAGAAAGCTGGATCTTGTTTTTTAAGCTACACCTAGTCTATGTGTTTTAGTTCTAGAGATGTACTATTAAGAGTAAAGATAATTAGGGCAGAGAGCAATAGTACTGTGGGTAGTGTGTTTGCCTTGCATGCAATCGACCTGGGTTTAATCCCCAGCATCCCATATGGTCCTCCCAGCCCTGCCAGGAGTAGTTCTGAGTACAGAGCCAGTGGCCACCCCGAGTATAATCAGGTGTGACTCAAAAAGCAAAGAAAAAATGATTAAAGGTAATTATTAAAATATAAGTAATGGGCCAGAGTGACAGTATAGATGTTAAGGTATTTGCCTTACACTGGTTGACCTATATTCTATCCCACAGCATCCCAAATAGTCCTTTGAGCAGCATCAAGAGGGAATTCCTGAGTGCAGAGCCAAAAGTAACCCCCTGAGCATCACCAGATGTGACCCAAAAAAGCCAAAAAAGAAATGATTTCCCTCTATTTATATGTAACGGTCTAGTCTTACTTGTAACCCCTTAAGTATACTGAGCAAGCATACCTTCATTTTAGTGAGCCGCCATCTTACTCTTCTCTCCACATAGGATAATTTTGGTTTCTTACTATGTCAAGGTATCTTCTTATTTCAGAAGCAACACTAATATTTCTCACAAGACTGGCTTGGTGGTGATATGTTTGTTTTCCTTTTTTTTAATTTTTTTTTGTTCATTAAAATTTTTATTCTTTTTTTCTTTTTTTTTTTTTTTCTCTTATCAGCTCTTAGTTGAACACTAATTACACAATTTTTTAGGGTTATTTATTCTTTGGTTTTGTTTGGGGAAAACACCCATGTGCTCAGAGGCTATTCCTGGCTTTTTTCTTTGGGAACCATAAGTGGTGCCCAGAATCAAACTGGGGTGACAAGAGTGCAAGGCAAGGCTCTTAATTCCTGTACTTTATTAATTCCTATAATTTCCAGGTCTCACCATAGAATAATTTCTTTTCTTGTCTTTTATTTATTTATTTGTTTGTTTACTTATTTATTTATTTTATTTTATTTTACTTTATTTTTAGTTACACCTGGCACTGCTCAACGGTTACTTATGGCTCTGCATTCAGAAGTTACTACTGGTGGACTAGGGGCACCATATGGGATGCTGAGGATAAAACCTGTGTCTGCTGTGTGCAAGTCAATGTCCTACCCTCTGTACTATGGCCCTGGCTCCAAGAATCATTCATTTTTATAATGATTTATTTTTTTATATTTTTCGTTTTCTTTTTTTTCAACTTCTACTTATTTATTTATTTTTTATTATACTACCATGAGATATAGAGCTACAAAAAGTGTTCATATTTGGGGTCAGTCATACAGTGTTCCAGCACCAATCCCTCCACCAGTGCCCATTTCCGAGCACCAATGTCCCTTGGTTTCCCCTCTCCCCCAGCCTGAGACTATGGCAGGCAATTTTCACTTATCTCTGTCTCTCTCTCTGTGTGTCTCTCTCTTCCTTCTCTTACATATTGTAGCTCTCAATACATACATTTAGAGGTTACCATGTATATCCTTTTGCATACTTTCAATGCTCAGTTCTACACTGGTTTTATCATTTACAATCATTATTAGTACACTGTTCCTTTCTCTGTATTATGTAACATTTGCAGTAGGTTCTACCCACTGACCAGGCCTCCTGATCCATGTTTTGTCTGGCCTTTGGTATTGGTATCATGCTATTTTTTATATCCCGTAAATAAATGCAGTCATTCTATATCTATACTTTTCCTTCTGGCAAATTTCACTCAGCATGATCCTCTCCATGTCCATCCATCTTTAGGTAAATTTAATAACTTAGTTTTTCCTAAGGGTTGCATAGTATTCCATTGTGTAGATGTACCAAGTTTCTTTATTCAGTCATCTGTTCTCGGGCACTCTGGTTGTTCCAGATTCTTGCTCTTGTGAATAGTGCTGCTATGAAAATAAAAAATGCAGATGACATTTCTCTGTGTGTTTTTGGCTTCCCAGGGTATATTCCCAAGAGTGAATATTGCCAGGGTATATTCCCTGGCTGGGTCGAATGGGAGCTCAATTTCTAGTTTTTGGAGGAATGTCCATATTGTTTTCCAAAAAAGTCTGGACCAATCAATATACCCACCAACAATGGATGAGAGTCCCATTTCCCCACATGCACACCATCACCAGTTGTTTGTGTTCTTTTCGATGGATGCCAGTCTCTGTGGCATGATATGATAAGGTGGCATGATATGATACCTCATTGTTTTGATTTGCATCTCCCTGATGATTAGTGATGATCAGAATTTTTTCATATGCTTTTTGGCCATTCAAATTTCTCTTTGTCAATGTTTCTGTTCATTTCTTCTCCCCAGTAACATTTCTATTTGACCCTGTCACGTGCCAGTGCCGCCCAATGGCATCTGCCTGCTTCAGGAATACGAAGAGCCTCAAATCGTTCATTCAGGGTCTTGACAAAGAAGCCCGACCATCTTGTAGGTTGGCAGCCACATAATCTTTTGACGTCCTGTGGGATCCAGTGAGTAACGGCTCTAGTCCAACGGTCATCTCCAAATCACATTACATTTCCAGCCCATCTAATTTATGATATTTTGGCAAATGAGACAGCATCCCTGACTCTGGATTGTCAACGATCCAGAGATACCACTCTGTCTCACGTTCATTGATTTAAAAAAAGCCTTTGATTCTGTTGAGACTGAAGCAGTGATCAAAGCCCTAGCCAAACAGGAAGTTCAAACCCAACACATCAAAATCCTTCGTGAGCTGTATTATGGATTCACCACCAGGATCTCACCATTCTACAAGGAAGTGATCATTCATGTCAAAAGAGTGGTTCAGCAGGGTTATGCTATTTCAACAAAACTCTTCAGCGCCACACCGAGAATGTCATGTGACAATTAGAACGGGAAGGAATGGGAGCGAAGATAGACGGTCGGCAACTACACCACCTCCGCTTCGCTGATACATCGTTCTAATAACACCAAACATTAGCCAAACGGCACAAATGCTTGACTTTGACCAAGAATGTGGAAAGATAGGTCTACAGCTGAATCTCAACAAAGCAATGTTCATGAAAAATAAACTAGTTCCAGAGGCCCCATTCACTCTCAAAAACAAACATCTCTGAATGCAGCAGATATGTGTACCAGTATGTTTAGGGGCAGCAAATTTAAACCCCTCACAAAGCCATGACTTCAAAACCAGAGTGTTGGTACATGTGCTGAGGAGATTATGATCCCCAGTGAGAAGGGTCTAAAGGTGGCTTGGTGGCTTGATGGCTTGATGATTCCCAGCAAAATAATCCTAACACTTGCTCACCCATGCCCCAGCCCTATAAGCTCAGGGTTGAAAGTTCCAATCTTAGTGCTGCTCTTGCTGTGAGAGGTGATGCTTACAATCTGCTGGGGAGGATCCTGAGCTCCAGAGCAAGGGAGATGGTCATGAACTTAATGCCAGGTATGTACAGAGTCAGTCTGTGCCCCTGGTTGAAGAGGACAGTGAGGGCGTGGAGATTTAAAAAGGAAAAGATTTTAAAACAAAAAGATTTTAATTTCAGTGAAAAGTGAGAGTGAGAAAAACGAATGATGCTAGGTAAAAATCATGAAGGTCACATTCAAATGAGTGACAGCACCAGACTAGATCATTCTATTTTGATTCTTCCTACATGTCTTTGGTGTCTCACCCAGAGTGGATTTCTGGTAGTAGAATCTGGGTATTGATGTCCTGTATAATCTATAGCATTGCTTAGCAATACTTGTCACACTGTTTCATAGTTCTCATAGTTCTGCTGTAGAGGGCAGAAGATATCTCGTCTAGCATAGAAAAAGGTCCACCTTTTCACTATTCCTTCTAGGAATCAGGCTTATTCTGGCCGTGATTATTCTGACATTCTGAAAAGGTTTTGAATTTTCCAGAACTGATGGCCTGGAAATTTACATGAAGATGTAATGAAACAGAACCAAACTATGGGATGAAGATGTAATGAAACAGAACCAAACTATGGGAATATAAAGCAGGCACCTAAACCATAAGTCAAAGAGGCGGGAGTTGTGGGGGAATGAACCATGAATCCATCTGGCTTGGTAGGTAAATATCTTCTAATCCCTGATCTTCTCCATAAGTAACTGCTGCATTGGAATAGACAGTTCTTCACTGACACCCAATCATTTTAATCGCTTACTGTAAGGCAAGTCATTATGCTCAGTTCTTGAGAAATATATAAAGAAAAAATTATGGTTCATGAGTTTTAAGGAGATGAAGATGAAAATGGAACTGTGACAAATTCAGTAGGTAAAATATAATAGAAAAATAAGGAAGAAGAAGATCAGGAGAAAATAGGAATAGGAAAAGGAAGAGACAGAGGAAAGGAAGGAGTAATAATGTAGGAAAGAGAAAGACAGGGGAGAAAGAAGAAAAGGGGGAAGAAGCAACAGTGAGAAGGACAAAAGCAGAAAAAAAATTGCTCTTAGTGAGAAAGAGGGATCATTTCTAGCTGGTATAATCCGAAAAGACTTCAGAAAAAATGATGTCTGAGTGATTTTTAAAAGATGGTTTAGTTGACACAGGTGATTATAGACTAGAAGGTAAACTCAGAGATGCTTTTCTGTCACTGTGAACAAAAAGGAGGGGGGGCTGATTTAGAAATGAAGCCTAACTTTACTATTAGAGAAAGAAAATCCCAAATATAATTCAGAAATTTAGTTTCAGTCAGTGAAAATAGTCACCTCCAGTTGAAAGTGTCACCAGGATTAAAAAAAAATCATCTGTTATTTAGTTTTTTTTTAAATCTTTCTTCTTAGCTGGAAACTTAGACCAGTCAGATCTATACACAAGAAATTATAATTGATATAGTAAGCCCAATTATGCATTCTGTCAAGACATGTCAGCATCAAAGGTCACCAACTGGTGCACCACAAGTCTACCAAAGAAGGTGGAAGATCCTAGGCCAAGAAAGATGTTTCTTTGAGAAACATGTTGGACATCCTCCATAGAAAGTTCTGGAATCAGCAGAATACCACTTCCTGGTTCACAAAAAAAAATTTCCCCTCCACAATGCACAGTTGGTTAGCTTCTCCTTGCTTCCTTGCCTGACAAATCTATGCTCATAACCAGGAACATTCTAGATCTGCATATAGTAATAGGAATCATTGAAGGATCTTATAGTTTGCATTAAACTATATTTGCATTAAACTATACACATATATGTACTAAACTAAACTGTCAGTCTTCCAGCAAAGATATGGCAGCCTGACAGAGAACAAAATAAGGTAACATTTGCAAATTTTCTCCATCAACTTGCTAATGCCTAGTGTTCGGTTTTCAGCAGGTGTGGCAACAGAAGCCTCCTCCAGCACAAGACTATGTGCATTTTCCTTACTACTGATGATGTGCACCCTTCTATCCTAAACGTATGAACCATTTATCTCCAAAGTGTAAGCCTCAGTTTCTCTTGGTCAAGATCACTTCAGAGCTAGTAAACAGATTTCTGGTTCCCAGAAGACTTGCTCTCGCAATATCACTTAGGTACAAGACCTAGGAATTTATGTATTTAGTAGTTCTGGTTTTTTCAATGTATACAAAAAGTTTAGTATGATTGATAGACATTATTTAAAGTTTAATTTGTGTACGCATATAGGTTCTCTATTTGTATATTTTGAAGTGAAATGTGTTCCCAAACTTTGCGTTTTGCCAACCTGACACTCACCAAGATCCACTGTGCTTTATCAACAGTTTTGAAGCACTTTTTTTCTTTTCTGCAATATCTAGTGTACTTCCTTTGAGGAAAAAATGAGTAGCACTGGAAGCTTACCTGTGTGGCCTGTTTCAAAGATTGTGAAGCATATTTTGGAAAAGGAACCATTTTGTACTTTTTAAAAGAAGTATATTTTGAAAACAGTCATCTGTTGTCACATTTTATTTTTTTTTGCTTTTTTGGGTCATACCTGCCGATTCTCAGTGGTCACTCCTGGCTCTGCACTCAGGAGTTACTTCTGTCGGTGCTCAGGGGAGCATATGGGATGCCAGGGATAAAACCCAGGTCAGCTGTATGCAAGGCAAATGCCCTCCCCTCTGAACTACCGCTCTGGCCCCTGTTGTCACATTTTAATGTTGATGATCACAGGATACACCTGGGGTCTCATTCCAGGCATTGTCATAAGACTCTATACTCAAAGCTAATGAAGCCACAAATGAAATTAAAGCCAAGATTAGAGAGATGGCAGTGAATCAAATGTGTTCAGACTCCTCTGATGTACTGACCTCACACTGTCTAGCCAAGAAACTTGGCTTGTCCAACTTCAGTCTGTATTATCTGTGGCAATTTTTGCATGTGTGATCAAACTCGACTGTATGAATATCTCTGGTGTTCTTCAATAAGGGCTAGTGTTGGGAATGCCGTCCACCCCAACAAAGTCCAGGAGCAGGGTGTAGGAATCCCCTTCTGCCCCCAGGGTATTGGCGGCCAGCAGACAGAGAAAGATGTGAGAATCCAGCAAAGTTTCAAAATGTTTTACTTACACAAATTCTGGCATACAAATCAGCAACAAGAAAACCCTGAACTTAGGGTTCCAGGCTGGACCCCAGCCACATGTAGGCTAAGATGGCTGCCATCACGTGTTAAGGCCCTGCAGGGAGAACAGGGACGAAGCAAAAGGGGCAAAAGAGAGTACCAAAAGAGAGCAAGAAAGGAAGCAGGCTGCAGTTTTATAGTCCTGCAAACAGATAGCCCACTCCAATGGAAAGCTGTCAGGATCAAATCCCCTCATGCAATTTCTCCCAGGACCTCACCTGAGCCTTTTGAGATGTTAATGTAACCTAGCCAAGATCTGCCTTCAAGTGCCCCTGCAGGGTAGAGTGAAGAGGAGCTTCTGAGATGAGCTGTATCTCAGAATACAAAGGCATGCATCTGTACCAAAGAATATTATATAGCTAGTTATATATTTCTCCAAGCCTTCACAAAAGTCTCATCTTTACTTCATGGTTGTTTGTATATTAGCCTTTGACTTATCAGAGAGCCATGTTTGCTTGCTTGGAGGCAAACAGCATTTCTTTCTGGTCTAATTACTTAAAGATCCAATGTGGACAGGCAAATATACTGGTAAGATCTAGCTAGTCCCACAACGATTGTGGCAGCATGAGAGAATATTTATACCAGCCAGTAGAGAATACATGGTAAAATGAGCTGCCACATTCAATCTGTCCTCCTCCTGTCTACAAAGTGGCCTGCAGGAGGCAACTTCAGGCCAGATGCAGAGGCCTTGTGCAACAGTGTACTGCAACAGGACAGGAGGTAGGGTTCAAAGCAGTGGTAAGCAATTATAAAGATGGCCAGCAAGGACGCTTGCCACCATGACTGAGGCAGCATTAGAAATATGTCTATGTATGGGGTCTGAGTGATGACAGAGCAGGTAAGGTTCTTGTTTTGTATGTAGTTGATCTGGATTTGATTACTGCACCATATATGCTCTCCCTGAGCCTTCCAGGAGTACCCTTGAATGCAGAGTCAAGAATAAGACTGAGCTCTGCCAGTAGTGACCACAAAACAAACAAACAAAACGAAATGTGTTCATCAAGAATTTTCACACACTTTATAGTTTATTTTCTTTTTCTTTTTTTTTGGGGGGTCACACCCAGCAGTGCTCAGGGGTTTCTCCTGGCTCCGCACTCAGGAATCGCTTCCTGGCGGTGCTCAGGGGACCACATGGGATGCCAGGGATCGAACCCAGGCTGGCACGGGCTGGCCGCATGCAAGGCAAATGCCCTACCCGCTGGACCATCACTCCAGCACCCCACACACTTTATAGTTTCTGCACAGAAAGACAAGAAGGACAGGCTGCAGAGAAAGGAAGTTCCTTGTATTCCAATGGAGATAGCTACTTCTGAGCAGGCTGTCTTATTTCCCTGGGTAGTAAAAGAGGAACCCAGATGTTAATGCCTTGGTCTCTTCCATGCCTGTGACCTAGGGCCCCAAACATGCATACTCTCTGAACTAACTGCTGCTGTTTGGGGATCTTACACACATTTTCCTGAACCTTTGTGTTTCCAGTGTCTCCCCAGACATTCTCCATATGCCTCTGTCAAAAAAAAAAAAGTATACAGTGTCTGGGAAGACAGAAACATGCCCAGGGTTCCTGGCAAGAGCACGGAGATATAGGGGATTTTTCTCCCTTCCATTAAACCCTGCCCTAAAAAAATCATCTCTAAGCCCTTGTCTTGGGTGACATTTTCCCTAACACAGGGTTGCTTTTCCTCACCTGTCTAAACTAAGTAAAGAGGATCCGATATCCACTCAGCACTGATCTTTTCAGCAGATACTCAAGGGATAAAGAAAGGATAATTTATTGTTCTTCAGTCTAATCCCACAGAGTGGATAGTGAACTTCCAAACAGTAAGGCATTCTTCTGAGAAGAGAGGCCCCCTACCCCTTATCAGTTTGGCCCTGTCCAAAATAACCATGAATTCACCTTGGCCTTGGCTCCAGGATATATTTGTCCCTCGTCAGTAACTAACCCTCAGAATTTCATCTAGCCTCTTTGGAAAGAAAGTCTGGAAATTATGATAAGCCATCCTTCTTCAATGGGTGTCTATTATAACCCAATTCCATGTTAGCTCTGTCATCCCAGTAATCCTGGATAGGAGAGGAGATGAAGGCTGCCTTTCTCTGTTTCACTTATGCAGCTAAGTGTAAATTTTGGTCAGCAGAACAAATATACCAAAGCTATAAAAAGCATCATAGATTTATTTTATAAGGCATAATAACCAGGAAAATGTTTCATCCTCATAAGAAAAAAAAGATTAAAAAAAAAACCTCATTAAGTGGTTCTTCGAGTGAATTTTAAGTATAATTTTTATAGATAAGCACAAAGGATGTGTTTGTTTATTCAACCTAAAATTAGTTCTGAGTCACTGTCAATATAAATAATTACCAGAGTTGCATCAGGCAAGGATTTGTGCTGTGCCTGCCAGAGAGACCCATGGCAACAAGGTTCTGAGGCAGATAGTGGTGTGGTTTGACTTCACCATTCCTGGATTGTCTCAGGGCTCAGAGTTACTGAAAGATAAAAAGTTCTTCAGGTAGACCTTTCTTCGGAAGAAGAGTGTGAAAATGTGATAGTGGCCTAGGTATGTGTGTGTGCACACATACACATGCTGTATTACTTATATAGATATATTTTAAAGACATACAGTATGCATGAACAGCCCTCACAGAGGATGCAAAATAGTCTTTCTCATCTTTGCAGGCCACTCAGCCAATATTGTTTAGTACATTTGGTTATAAATCTCATACCTAGCTTCTGAATTTATTAATTTGAACCTGTCTGTTGAGCACCTACCATGTTCCAATTCATTCACAAAGTTCTTATTTATTTACAGAAAAAATTCCATAGAAAAGTCTAGAGTATTTTACTGTGTATCTAATACTCTCAATAAATGCTGCTAGCTCAGGGACATGAAAATGGTGTCATTTTCTCCTTGTCCATTCATTTTCTAACATTTCAGTAGAGTCTGATGATCATGGTATCTCCCTGCCAGGTAAGTATAAGAGTGAAAATGTTTGAGTGCATAAATCATGGCTCATAGGTTTCTGCATAAAACTTCTGACCCTGGCTGGCCACTATTATTGACAATCTGACTGGATTACTAGGTAAACCTATATAAAAATGTTCAGCAATTGAGATATCTGACAAAAACAGGATACTCCAAAGAAATAAATCATGCTTCTCCTCCTATCCTCCCCAAACTCACTCCTAAAAGATATTTTCCACCATAGGGCTAACTGATGCTAAAATACAGAAATTCCAGGAATTCCTTCATTGCATGATAGCTCTGGATTTTTTTAAATAAATAATGAGGCTGATGACAACATAAGCCATAGATACTGGCACCAACATACCAGTGCAAGGTTGGGCTAAATTCACAGAGCTGCAGGTCAGTTAGAAATGTGAATCAGTACTCCCCAATTGTAATTTTTAGGCCACAAATTCTTATATTCAAGAAATTTTCTGTTATATGTTTACTTCAACATGACTTAAAGGAATGAAAATAAATTAGTGGGATGTTTGAAGAGCATTTTCCCTTCTTTTCATCTACAAACACAACTGTCATGGGGGGCTGAGATACCTAACCAAGTAAAAAAAAAGTAGGAAACAACTTTACAACTGGAGTAATTAGTATTGGAGAAACAAAGTCATAACCTCTGAATTACCCTTTTACCTTGAAATGTAATGCCAAGTGCAAAGGTGATTCTATTCTCATTTTGAAGACAGAGAAGATTAACTTGTCTATCCCTTTGTTTTCAGGTATACCTAAAGACTAAATATAGCCAATGAGTTGTGCCTGAAATACTCGATTGCCTATGCAAGATGCTGTGTTGGTGAACTTTCTACTGGTATATAAAAAGTGATGCTCAAATTTGTCTCTGTTCTCTCATAATGGGTCTCAAAATGGCAATAATACACTGAGAATCCCAGATGCAAAGTGTGGATGGGAGTAAAGTCTGTTTTTTATTTTTTCTCAAGAGAGTGTGGCATTTCTTGGTTCCTGTTGCAACATAATCTAGCACACCTTATCACATATAGTAAATTGCTGGCAAAACTAAAAAATCTATGTCAGAGCCCAAGAAACACTAAATCACAGTGTCAAGTCTCTGCCTTTCTTTTTGCTAGAAGAAAAGTTTCACCATCTGGGGCTGGAAAGATACTACAGCAGGTTGGGAGCTTGCCCTGCAAACAACTGATCGGGTTTGATCCCAGGTATCCCAGATGGTATCCTGAGCCTACCTGAATCCAGAGACAGGAGTGACCCCTAAACACAACTGAGTGTGGCAAAAAAGAAATTAATTAATTTAACTGAATTTAAAAGTACCTCATCAAACGATGGAGTGTGACAAACATAAATGGGGTGTGACAAACAGAATATCTGCTTTAAAACACTGGCTTCTTTATCTGAACTGTATATAAAGACTCACACAAGTTTACCATTTTCTTACCATTACTCAGAAAATGGCAAAAATTATCATTACAATTTTTAGTTATAAAACCCCACCCTTATAAAATGTTGTGGGTGTGAGTTTAATGAAATAGAGTCAATATAACTTAAATGAGCACTCTGTGATCCAACAAACATGTATCACTTCACTTGTATCACTTGTCTTCCCGTTGTTCATCGATTTGCTCAAGCGGGCACCAGTAACATCTCCATATGTCCTGTCACATGCTAGTGTAGGCCAAGGGCAACTGCTCGCTCCAGAAACATGAAGAGCCTCAGACCATTCTTCAGGTCATGGGAATGAGGTCTATAATTGTTACTGGTTTTTGGCATATCAAATACGACATGGGTAGCTTGCTGGGCTCTGCCGCGTGGGTTAGGATACTCTTGTAGTAGCATCTTGTGCATGTATTGATGAATGGGGAAAGATCAGCTTTTCTGCTGGGTGGAGCTTTGATGAGCTGTGGAGTTCGGATGTTGAAAATGGAGGCCCTCATAGTGTGGGGGTTCCTTGACTTCTTGTGAGGCTCTGCTAGGATGTCAGGCCAGGGCTAGAACCCGCCTTCTGTCCTGGGCACCTCATGATCAGCTGGGCACAGGGAGAGCCAGTAGCAGCTCTACCCTGTGTCTCTGAGTCTCTGGATCAGGCATACCTGGGTTTGAAAGAGACTGCTGTAGGGTGGGACTCTGATGAGCAGGACTGTGATCAGCTCTTCTGCTGGGTGGAGCTTTGATGAGCTGTGTGGAGTCTGGATGTTGAAAATTGCAACCCTCATGGTGTGGGGGTTCCTCTGGCTTCTTGCGAGACTCTGCTGGAGTGGCAGGCCAAGGCTAGAACCTGCCTTTCGTCCCTGGGCACCTCATGATCACCTGGGCACAGGGAGAGCCGGTAACAGCTCTAGCCCGTGTTTCTGAGTCTCTTCATGCCCCTTCCTCAGTATATCTGTGAGCTGAGTTGCTTTATACAAACTCCTGTTGGGCAGACTGAAATTTCGCCATGCACTCATTGTCTCACAATTTCCAGGGCTTTGCCAAAGGAACGTCCCATGTCTAGGGGGTTCTGGTGTCTAGGGGTGCAGACCTTTCCTCTACCCAGGGCCCGGCTGGCATATTAAACATACACATTAAACAACATACATATTAAAAATATGTATTTATAAATATATATATATGTCCAAATAAATATCCAGAAGTCGCTTTCTGAGTCACCTTCAGCAAACTAGTAAGAAATCAGAGATGCAATAGAGTTCTGTCAGAGACAGAACATTATCAGCAGTACATATTGCTGATTGGGTCAACTTTCTTGAATATAGCATCTGGGAAGGCTTCCTATAGGTGATATGGATGTCAAGATATGCAGAATAAATTCAATGATGTAGATTTGTATGCTTAAGGAAGGTTGACTGAACATGCAAAAGTCCTGACAGGAGGTGAGAGCAGGGCATGCAGATAGAGAGATATAGTGCTAGAGCAGATAATATGAGGAGAAATGGTGAGAGACAAAGCTGAAGGCAGAGAATGAAATCTATCCATATTCTAAGCATGCCCAATTGCCAGTAAATGGAACTTTTGTATTTAATTTCTTCTGCTCATGAACAAGGATGAATTAAAATGGAGTCTTGTGGAAATGAAAGACTAATGAATCTATTACCTCTCTTTGCATCTTTTCAGTTATTCATTAACTTGCCACAGCTCACTTAGGAAGAGCAAGGGTTGAGTCCTTTGCACTGTACTGTGGTGTTCTAAGGTGCTCCAGGATATTCTTATCTCCCTTGTTTCCAGCTTCCATCAGCTTTAAGATATCCAAATTTTTACTCTGTAGAGAGAGCCTCCAGAAGAAAGAAATCCTTCTAATTCGCAATCAAAGCTTCTAAATTGCTGAGGATGTGAGTATAATTTTCTTCTCTTCCCGCCCACCCAATTTTTGGAACCCAAGAAACATATTACAATACTTGAGGTTCTCATACGTGAAAGAAAGAAACCTGTTCATTTCTTTGTTCCATTCCTACAGAAGTATATGCAGTGATCTACAACAATTCTTTTTGCTTGTTTTTGTTTGCTTCTGGGTCACCTGCAACAGTGCTCAAGACTTGGCTCTGCTTTCAGGGATCACTCCTAGTGGGACCATATGAGGTGCCAGGATTGATTCCCTGGTCAGCTGCATGCGAAGCAAGCACCACACCCACTGAATCTCTAACCCCAAGAATTCTCTTTAATGCCTTCAGATCGGCTCCTTTTCTCTTTTGCCAAGAAGGAAAACTGGCTCATCTTGTCTTGCCAGATCCAAATGATTTCTGGTTGTCGCATCCAAATCACTGAAAGACCTAGAACATTAAGAGCTACGGCAAGGTCTGGTTATAGTCATTGAATTCACTGGCTTAGCATGCACCCCACCCCAAAGTGCACAGAAACATAGTGGTTTGCATAGAAACTGGATACTCAAGGCCAATAAAGTTTGTGCCATTAAAAGCAGTCAAAACACAATGACATGCAGCAAGGCAGCCAGAAGATTGTCATCCTAGCCTCTTAAGTATGAGCTTTGCAGAAGAGCCAACAAAGAAGCTTGCAAAGAATCCAGGAAAGGAATGAGTTGCACCTCACCCCCTACCCATCCCACACTCCACCCCCATTCCCATATCTGCTGCTGCCATGAAATCTCTGAAGGTCACAACTGGGGTGGGATTGTGGGATGGGGGGGAGAAAGAAAAGGATTAGACCAGAGGTCTCGCCAAGATGCCTGGGCACCTAACCGGAGCTGGTTTCCTGAGCTGTAAAGAGAAGGCTAAACTCTCCAGAATATAGCCCTCCCAGTCATGAAGGAGAATTATGAGTACAGGAAGCAATTGCAAATAAGAAAAAAAATCTCAGAGGCAGGATGAAGACAGGCTGAGCACTAAGATGAATGCTTGGCCCAGTATTGAGAACTCTCCAAAAGAGAGTTCTGATTCCCTACCCTATTGCTAATCAAAGGCCATTTTCAATGTCCAGACTTCCCTAGAGAAGCATCCTGAACATGCCTTCTTTTAAGACCTGTTCCCTCAACTGTTTGAAACAATGTAGACATTTCTCTTGGGAGTGTTTCCACATGGCCCAGGAGAAAGAGACAGAAGCAGGTCAGTCTGACAGAGGAACTCTCAGAGTCTCCATTGGAGAAGAAATCACAGTTCCTTAAGTACCAGCACTCAATGTCTTTACAATTGCCATAATTTCACTTCTTAGGCACTCAGATATAAGCCCAAACATTATCAATATTGAAGTATTGTCAGAGGATATTTATCATATGTAAGCTAAGGAAAAAAATAACCATATCTTAGAGCTTTCAAGAATAAACAAGCAAAAATGAGTTATTTATATTCAAACATCTTCAGAAAAGAAAAGGCATATTTATGTAATGCCACTACCTGTATACGATACTATCCCAAAAGTTCTGAAAATAATTAGCAGCATATCTTCACATGCTCCAACATTCTGTCAGGTTACTATGATAAGCTAAGAGTGACAATAGACAAATATTCAAGTCTATACCAATATGCACTTTGTAAAAATAAATGCTGGACTGGGGAGATGGCTCAAAGAGTTGGAGCACAGCTGTGCATGTAGGGACACCACAAGATTGGTCCTCAGAGCACCTTCCTTTCACAAAGTTGGGAGCACCCCCAAACATCACCAGAGGTGGCTCCCAAATCCCAAAGTAAATAAGTGTTTGGCCAATCACAGGCTTTGATGAGTTGAGCTATCTGAGAAGAGCGAGGATGAGGATGGGAAATCTCACATGGGGTAGTGGTCAAATCCCTCTCTGGAATGTCTGTCTTAAATGGGCAGTCGCAAATTTCTCTACTTGTGCTGCGCCCCAAGAATGATACAGAATTTTCAGAGAAGGGAGAAACAAAACTTTATCTACACCCATTTCAAATCACTTGTAAATGTACATTTTTCCTCTTGTTCTTTTCTTCCAAATTCGATGCTTAAAGGGTGGGGGAAAAGAGAGCATAGTTTAATCCACTGAACTAGATGCATCCTGTTGAGGGGCTCCTGAATGGACAGAATAACGACTACTGAGACAACCTAACAGAGCAGTGATCTCTACCTGAGCCCGGGAAATGTGCAGTGATAGCACCCAGAATTCCCTGCTGACTTGGAGCGAGGAACTCTGGGACTTGACGCAGCTCCCTCAGCTTAGCAGGAGCTCTCTGGAGCAGTATCGTGGACTTGTCCCTCCAGCTCCTCACTGCAGGCAAATGTCCAGCTGTCCAGCTACTTCTTCAGGCCCCAGCTCTATGTCTCTGTCCCTGTGCACTAGAGAGAACGCTGAAATTGGAGGCTTCATTTTTTCCTTCTTTCAAAGGGCTCAGTACTTGGGAAGTTTCAGCCAGCAAGACAAAAAATCACTTAGTTACAAAGGAGCATGACCTGGAGCAAGTGAAGGAAAACTGTTTGTTCATGCAAGATAAAGATTTAGAAGCCTTCTGGGGAAGTTATAAGCTACCAAAATAACTATTACTTGACCACATCATTTGCCTGAATCAAGCAGTAAAGTCAGTATCATTCGTGTATTTACAAAATATCTCCTGTACACACGCTTAGACTATTTGCAAAAAAAAAAAAAGTACCAATTTGAAAGTAGATTGATTTGACTGCTGGGCATTCCTGTAAATCGTTTTTTCTACTTGTGAAATTAAATTCTCTTCCTCTCCAGAGCATTGATGTGGAGGCTTACCAGACGCATTATAGAAAATATGTGAAACAGGTGAGGAGCTGTTGGAGGAGCCTTGATGCCATTGTCTTGGGAGAGGTCAAATTTTCCGTGTTTGAATGGGCTGACGAGTCATGCCTGCTGGTTCTCTCCTCATGTGGACTATGACTAATGCCACACAATGGGACTAGTCATGCAACTCAACACCGGATTAGATCTCACTCAAGGCAGACTGTGGAGGGTTAACTTTAAAAGGTCTGTTCTGGTTTGGTCTGCTTTCAAAAAAAATGTTATGCCAACTTCACTTTTTTTTGCATTAGGAGGAAGCAAAAATCTATTTCCTAATCTTCCTGTGGGTCTGATTTGCCTGTCCTCTTGTGGAATCAAATGTTTGTTGCCAACAAAGCCAGAAGGATGAAACTTTACCCATGTTCCTTTTGACTTGTTTAAAGTTCCAATGGATGCTTACATTATAGAGTTGCATGTACAGAAAAAATACAATGCATCAATGAAACTTTCAGAAGCATGTAATTCTGTTATATTGAGTGGCTACACAGACTGGGTATGTGTGAAGAGAAGAGATTATTAGTGGGGGAGGGCATTACAGGGAGGGCCCACAGAGCTATGAGTACCCAGCAATGGCTAGAACTAAAAGAAGTTTTCAGTTGTGGGTTAAGTGTCCAGGCAACCCAAAGCACTAGTATTTAATTCAACTCATTGTCTGGTTTTGCAAGTCACTAAGCAGCCTCCAAAGGAAAATGGCTGGTGGCACTTGTACATAAAATACTTTTCATTCACTCACATCCTTCCTGTAGCTGACCTTTAGCAGAGGCCAAAGACTAACAGCATCACTTTTAACCCAGGAAAAGCCATGAGGAAAATGGCAAACCTTTCATGGGCAAAGATTAGGTACTACAACTACCCAAGGAGAGTGTAAAGAATGCAAACCATAATGGCCAAAGGGACAGAGAGAGAGAGAGAGAGAGAGAGAGAGAGGAAGAAGAAAATTGCCTGCCATAGAGGCAGGCTGTGGGGTTAGAGAGGCAGTGGTGGTGGAAGAGATACTAGGGACATATTTGGTGAGAAATGTACACTGATGGAGGAATGAGTGTTGGAACATTGTATGACTGAAAACTGATCATGAAAGCTTGGTAACTGTGTATCTCACAGTGTCAAGAATAAAATGTAAGAAAGATAAAAGAGAAAGAAGGAAGGAAGGAAGGAAGGAGGAAGGAAGGAAGGAAGGAGGAAGGGAGAAAGGGAGGGAGGGAGGAAGGAAGGAAGGAGGAAGGGAGGAAGGGAGGGAGGAAGGAAGGGAGGGAGGTAGGGAGGGAGGAAGTAGGGAGGGAGGAAGTAGGGAGGGAGGGAGAGAGAGGAAGGAAGGAAGGAAGGAAGGAAGGAAGGAAGGAAAGAAAGAAAGAAGGAAAGAAAGAAAGAAAGAAAGAAAGAAAGAAAGAAAGAAAGAAAGAAAGAAAGAAAGAAAGAAAGAAAGGAAGGAAGGAAGGAAGGAAGGAAGGAAGGAAGGAAGGAAGGAAGGAAGGAAGGAAGGAAGGAAGGAAGGAAGGAAGGAAGGAAGGAAGGAAGGAAGGAAGGAAGGAAGGAAGGGAAGGAAGGAAGGAAGGAAGGAAGGAAGGAAGGAAGGAAGGAAGGAAGGAAGGAAGAATAGGAAGGAAGGAAGGAAGGAAGGAAGGAAGAAAAAGAAAGAAAAAGAACAATCGAACTTACTTCTGGGTTGGTTTGAAGACCTTTGGCAAAGGGGAAGATCAATTGTCTAAACTGAAAGTTGAAGCACTAGAACGGTAAAGAAATGGGGACAGATAAATGAAGAGTTCCCACAGTGGAGTAAGGAGATTCCAACTCCTTTCCTTTCTTTCAAATGAAGGATGACAGTGGTTGCCTATGTGGGCACCTGTCCACCCTCAGAAAGTGCATTTCTGCCCTCAGTTTCAGCCTCTAAAGTGTTGGAGAGACAAGTGAGATTTGGCAAAAATGACTAATGTTGAGTGCACAAAGGAGTTGAATAAGTAAAATTTTATTAAAAGCATGTATTGAGCCAACTGAGTAAAGAAGCTGCCACTTGTTAACAGGACAGGACCCCCTCAGAGGGATTGCAGTGCTGAGAACATCTGGATCTCCCCCTTGGGCCCTTTGGTCCCTGGGGTTATCTGATGTACTTTTCCTTTATGCCTACTCTGATACCTTCTTTTTGTAAATAAAAATAATTCAAAAGTGTGATCCAGTTGAGCTGTTTATACCTTGGCAGCCTTTCCACTCTTCTTCCCTAAACATTAAGTGTCTATTAAGTGGCAAAGAACAACAAAAGCACCAGGATCACAGCCTTGGGTTCTTGTACTTATAAACTTAAGATGTCACTGGGTTGAATCAAGAGCCTTTTTTTTCTATTGTTTCACTGCAGCTATACTCAAACTAGAATGGTGTGTGAATTCGAATGCTACTTTTCTAAATACGATACGCTTATTTCTCATGTCTATCTGAGTTCATCATGTCCACCAAGACTATTCATGGGAACTCACAGTTTCAGAAGGCTGAAGCAAAACATTGGACATGGGAATCTCCTGGCAGACAGTTCCACAATGAAATTGACCACATCATCTTCAATCGACGGTTTTGTCTGACCGATGTTGCTGTCGTCCCCAAATTCCAGACAGGATCGAACCACCATCTCATTCGTGCAAAATTCTACTTCCCAACGGGAGAGAAAAGCTGCAATGTTTAAGAAGAGAACTCCCAGAACGACCATCAACTGGGAACTCTTTGGCACCATTGCAGCAACATGGGAAGATACCATCATTGATGACATCGATGAAGAATACAACCGACTGGTTCAGCACCTCCATGATTGTGCGAAGAATGCCGAGAGAAAGACACAAAAAGGACGCTTTGTCTTCAGAAACTCTTGAGCTCATTCGCCAACGTGGCAAGGCGCGAGCCTCAGGAGACCAAATGCTAACGTCCAAGCTTGCTAAACAGTGCAGAGAAGCGATAAAAGCCGACCTCAAAGACAGAAGAGCAGAAATACTGGAAGATGCAGCAGAAGCCGGGAAAAGCATTCGCACTGCACGCCTGTCCTTCGCCAACTATAAGACCAAGATGACCGCCCTCCGATGCCCTGATGGATCTACCACATCTTCCAGAAAGGCAATGGAGAAGATTATCCAGGACTTCTACTCAAATCTCTTTGATAGCCATGTCCACCTGCCCACATACCAAATTCCACAGGATGGATATGTCATTCCCAACGTTCTCCCTTCTGAAATTCGACATGCCATCTTGTCGGTAAAGAAGGGAACAGCACCAGGCCCAGACAAAGTCATACCCGAACACCTGAAGAATCTGCCGTCGGTACTCATCAATACACTAGCTCAGCTCTTCACACGCTACCTGTCTGAATGCAAGGTGCCCTCCCAATGGAAAACCAGCAGGACAGTTCTACTGTTCAAGAAGGGAGACATTCACGACATCGGCAACTATCGCCCCATCTGCCTGTTGTCTGTCATCTACAAGCTGTTTACACGAGTCATCCTGAACAGGATTAGCAGAACACTAGATGAAGGACAACCATGCGAGCAAGCAGGTTTCCGGAAAGGATTCAGCACAATCGACCATATCCACACAGTAACCAAGCTCATTGAGGTTTGTAGGGAGTACAAGATGCCGCTCTGTCTCACGTTCATTGATTTACAGAAAGCCTTTGATTCTGTGGAGACTGAAGCAGTCATCGAAGCCCTAGTCAAACAGGGTGTTCAAACCCAATACATCAAGATCCTTCGTGAGCTTTATTACAGATTCACCACCAGGATCTCACCATTCTACAAAGAAGTGATCATTGATGTCAAAAGAGGGGTTCGACAGGGTGATACCATCTCACCAAAACTCTTCGGTGCCACCCTCGAGAACATCATGAGACAATTAGAATGGGAAGGAATGGGAGTGAAGATAGATGGTCTGCAACTACACCACCTCCGCTTCACTGACGACATCGTTCAAATAACACCAAACATTAGCCAAGCAGCACAAATGCTGGCTGACTTTGACCGAGAATGTGGAAAGGTAGGTCTACAGCTGAATGAAGAAAACTATGTTCATGAGAAATGAACTAGTTCCTGAGGCCCAATTTACTCTCAATGGAACAAACGTCTCTGAATGCAGCAGTTATGTGTACCTAGGTCGAGAAGTCAACATGATGAACGACCTAAAACCTGAGCTGCGCAGGAGGAAGAGAGCCGCATGGAATGCCTTCAAAGACATCGAAGAAATAGCTAAAAGGACAAAGAACCTCTGGCTCCGGGCACATCTCTTCGACTCCACCATTCTCCCTGCATTAACATACGCCTCAGAGACCTGGGCCATACGAAAGCAGGATGAGAATGCTATTCGGGTCTCCCAGAGAGGCATCGAAAGAGCTATGCTTGGAATATCACGCCTCACTCAAGTGAGTGAAGGAATCCGGAGTTCTGAACTCCGTCGCTATTCCAGAATCAGGGACGCTGTCTCGTTTGCCAAGGCATCGAAAATCAGATGGGCTGGACATGTAATGCGATTTGGAGACAACCGCTGGACTAGAGAGCCGTTACCGACTGGATCCCACGGGATGTCAAAAGATCACGTGGCCGCCCACCTACAAGATGGTCAGACTTCCTTGTTAAGACCCTGAAGGAACGGTGTGAGGCTCTTCATATTCCTGAATCAACCAGATGCCATTGGTCTACATTGGCACGTGATAGGGTCCAATGGAAATGTTACTGGCGCCCGCTCGAAAGCAAATCGATGAATAACGGGATTCAAGTGATCAAGTGAAG